>APFE030557262.1:0-19853 GCA_000404065.3 Pinus taeda | reverse complement strand
ATTTGGTTACAAAGGTTTATGGGTGGATTGGGTAAGGAGCATGATATGGGCACATTATACAGTGATAGCCAAAGTGCCGTTCATCTTGCAAAGAACTCAACATTTCATTCTAGGACTAAACAGATGTAGATAAAGTACCATTTCATATGATCAATGTTGGAAGATGGAGAGTTAAAGCTAGAAAAGATACACACTAGTCAGAATCCTCCAGATATGCTAACAAAAGTTGTAACCAGGGAGAAACGAAGAATATGCTCAATTTCAATTGGTCTTCAAGGATGATGATGAAGATAAGAAATAGCCAGGTCCAAAGAGGAGTCATTGTCTAGCAAATGAAGCAGTAGTGGAGTTGCTACATTCATTCTCCTAGTGGGAGATTGTTGGGTGTGGAGCATGATTATTTAGAGGTTTTTTTTCAGCTAGATGTATACCCCAGGAAGTTTGTACACTCGTCCATGCAGGGGGTGCGGGGAGGACTTGTCCCCCCCCACGGGGGTTCTGGGGGGCCGATCCCCCCCGGCTGGGGTGTCTGAGGGCCAGCGGTCCCTTGGTGGGGGTTTCGAGGGCAGTGCCCCCGAAGCTAAAAAGAGATATAAAATTGCCTTGTAAAAATTTAGTAATTTCTAGTCAATCTGGGCTATTCATTAGGCAGATGATCTGATGGTATAACTTATGTTTAGTTTAGGTTTTTTTGCCCTAGAAGGCAACCCCTCTCTTTGTATGAGGGCATTGTATTGAGGCTGTGTAATAGAGGTGTATTCTCTAAGCGAGAAATAGAGAGGTGAGACTGTGAGAGAAAACAAAGGATATTACAGTGGATCTGATGTAGGTTGTGTTTCTTCAATTTTCTGGATAATAGAAAGGAATGATTGGCTATTCGAGGTGGACGTAGCCCAAATTGGATGAACCACGTATATTTGTGTCTCTCTGATTTTATGCGTTTTGTGTTTATACTTCTGCTATATTCTATGTGTTCCATTGCTCTGTAATATATAATTTTCTAACAATGAGCACCTATGTTATGGATGCTATTTGTTTTGATTCCAAGTTTCCTCTTATGGGATGGAAGTGGACTGCTCAAAATCCACTTTCTATTCAAATATATCACAAAGTCATGTGGTAGTCTAATTTCGCACCACACTTCTTCACGATTTGTCATGGGGTTATGCTTCCAATTCACAAAAGGATTTACAACCGAGATTCCCCTAGGTTATCCCAAGAAGTCGAAGTAGATATTCTCCTTGTAGCCAGATGGTTCGGGGAAGAATTATTCACATATATTAGAGTGTTTGGTAGTATTGCCTCACCCCATGTTCTACCTTTTTATGTCCCAGAAAAACTAATGGCTAGGGAGATAGCCTATCAGACATGCATCGGATGAGGGATGAGTAAGATATTGAAGGATTCCAAGAAGGCCATTTGGCCTCAATTTCCTGTAACATGTGGAGCATTTGCATTGCATGACTTAGGACATACTTTCAAAGAGGTTGACAATGTATTATCTTTGCATTTACCCAAGTTCCCGGGAAGAACATATGATCCCTTTGGTATTGTCAAATATTTTAACACAATGGTCAAAATAAGAATATTTACCCATGAAAAAAACCCCTTTGATGATGTTTTCTTACAGAAAAACACCTTCAAAGAAGTATAGCATATTACACAAATACTTTTTGATCAAGAAGGTCTCCAAACATTTGATAACTACTGTAGAAGGAGGTTATCTAAGGTCCCATTGGACCAACTACTCATGGAGCCAATGAGAGATCCTACTCCCAGTGCAAGCATAGATGGAGACTCAAAGGAAAAATCCAAAACAATTTCTAGAAAGGAGTCCGCAGAAAGGTCTGTCGAACAATCTAAGAAGACATCAGAGAATGAACAGAGCAAGAGTGAGGAATTGATTAAAGACACAACCCAATCCACAATAGAGTCATATTAGCAGAATTTGTTCATAAAACAGATCGAAACCTCAACTCCCCTTACACAGCGAGCAAAGCCGCTTGTAATTGATTTAGAAGAAGAATGGGACAATTTCAATAAGAGACTCAACACAGAGAAGAAAATCACAAAACCACCAACTAAACAACAAGAAACCACCACAAAAATTGTAACAGAAGGAGCTGTTAACACTAAGGAAACAAAGCATATTCCCATTGCTCCCACATCTGAGATTATATTGAGAATAGAGGAAATTACTCCTCTAGATGTATTCTACAACCCTCAACATAAAGTCGTTGTGAAAATACAAAGAAAGAAAAGAAAGTTGGATTCTGTGCTCACTCCTAAGGATGAACCCCTAGATGTTCTCTGGAAAGACCCATCCATAGATTCATTGGCTAACCTCACTAGACTATCGCAGGTCGCAGGCGCATATGCTTCAACGAACATTGAAAAGGCAGCGAGGTAAAACTACTACTCAAAGAAAAAGAAGACAAAATTTTGTTATTAGAAAAACAATTATAGTAGGTCAGTATCAACCAACAAGCAGAAATGTAGTTGGCTAAACTTCAGCAGAAGTTTCAACAAATGTAGATGGTACATCAGAGCAGTTTAGTAGGTAAACAAGCACAGTAATAGAGAATAACAGAACTGCATAAATATGACCCCAAGATCAAACAGTTTGTCACAGAAGCGCTTGGCCTCAATTCCTAGCTTTTACACCAGAAAGAATTATTATGCCAAAATATTTTTCAGTGGAATCCTCTCTGCAAAATGAGCAATAACCTAATGAATCAAGTTGTGGAATTACACTTGAATATGATACAATTATTAAGAAAGTTACAGATTTCTTGAATTGGCAGAAATCCGAGAATGGGAAAAGAGCAGATATGCCAAAATTAGATGAACCGCATAAAGAAATCTTATTTGCGAATTTGGATTCTAGCTTAGAGAGGCAGAACAGGTAATGAAGGAAGCGGTAGCAGTGGCAAACAACATCATTGAATGTGTGAATGATAATTTACAAAATGCTAATTTGGTAGCAGAAACCACCCATGGATTTCTTCCAAATGCAGAACAACTTCAAGCAGTATGGAAACAGGCAGCGGAGGAAAGGGCAGAGGCAATCAGGCAAGTTAACAGGTTGAACTGAGAGGCGTATTGGCAATACCTAGTGAAACTGTACAACCAATGGATGACCCTGAAGTGCCTGCTTACTTCCACCGAGAAAATGATGCCAGCACTCACCAATGTTGTATTCATATGACAACTTAAAGCTGAAGTCGTCCAACTGACACTCCTTAAACCGATGCTGGATATTTGCGATCTCAAAGACCAGATGCAGGATTAGTCATAGGCATATTTTATTTTTGTTTTTGTTTATTTTCGCTTAAAATGAGGTAGGTCGTTTAAACCTCTTCATCTACTTTTGTAATTTCTATTTTTAGTTTCATAGATTAGTATTTAAACCCCTCTCATGCATTTAGAGAGGGGTCCAAAATTTTATCAAAAACAGTCTTCAGAACATGCACTTTTGTCCCTCTGAGGAGGTTTTGGTAAAATTAATGGAACGAGATTTATTTTCTACTTGAGTTTAGCATCTTCTACTGAAATTGCACTTTTGTACTCTTAGTTGATGTTAAATGATTTGAAGGTAGATCAGTATTGCTGGAGCACATGAGTAGGATGTATTACAAATGGTACTTCTATCTCTTAATGCTTTTTACGCGTGTATCAAGCAATAAATAATTTTCCATTATTTATGTATGAAATTTTAAATTCTTGGTTATCATTATTGCACTTTTGTATGATGATGATTTATTCTTTATGCTGAATATATGAATGACTCTTTATGCTATATATCTCTCATATCATTTCAGATAACTTTTTATACGAAACGATCATTATTAAATGAATTCTATTTTTATCGTAATTGAATGATCTTTATTGTCAATTAGAAATCATTTTAGATTACATATATAAACATTACTCACAGGATAGTCTTAAAGATAGATGTTTTCTTTGATTATAATAGATTGCATATGATAGTTAGAAGATAGATTAATTTTAGAATAAGTATTTACCCCATAAAACCTAGAAAAGAAACACATCATCCTGTTAGCACAAACATTACAAATAGATTGGGAAACTGGTCCCATCATCCCTAGTCGGAGACACTATTCCAAATGGAAAAGGAGCTGTCCTAAGGTCTGGACCGGGTGGTTATTCCCCTTGTTGGAGTCCCAATTTTTCGAGCTTTCAATAATAAAATAGAAAAGCAAGTATATGTAACAACTAAATTCCATAATGTTAAGCAGAATTTCCATGAGAATTAATAATATTAATTTGTGGACTATCACACTGCCACATGCCATTTGATCATGGGATATCATAGCAACATATCAAGTCCAATAAGTGGAATAAATACAGCGCATGCAAAGGTGTAATGGGAATCCTCCCCCTCTGTAAAAAGAGAGGTCGCCTACGATCGAGTATACATGGAAAGGGCTATTCTAACTTTAAGGCAAGGGAGTGAACAATATGATAGTAAATGAAACAAAATATGCATATAAATGATAGGACGGCAAGAGGTATGGTTATAATGAGAGCAGAGTGTGTAAAGATAGTTATGAATAAGGGATAGGATGCTTTGGATTGATGATAAGTTATGCGAGAAAGAAAAAAACAAAAATATGCCAAAAAGATGCTCTGCTGATGGTATTCTAGACAAAAATGATACGATTGATTGAAAAGTAGTATCTCATGCATAAAGGTTGTAAACAGGGAAAAATTAAGGAAATAATTTCTCTGATAAAAAGAAAGAATAAGAAGAGGGTATTATAGTAATGATTGACAATAAGATATAACTTCAATACCATAAGAAAAGCCTCTGTTGCCAGCAGGAATCCATAGCCTCGATAGGGTTTCTTTCTAACCCATATGAGCCAGGATCCTCAATTTATTAATAGAGAGTTCCAGTGTTGTTCTATAGAAGAGATCAGTGTGCTGGTGTGGTAACCAAATGACCACACTGCCATTCAATGGGATGTAGCAAAAATGATCAGGCCGGCTCGTGATGAGACCTCATGTTCCAAAGATATTTTGGATATCCAATGGATCATAACCCTGGTGTGGTGGCCATAGTGGGAATGCCACTTTGCTACAGCCTTATGAACATGGTAGGTTGGCTCATAATGAGACCCCCTATCCTCCACCCGAAAAAAAAAATTCACTATTATTACACATTTTTATGATAAATAGAGGGAGGCTCAATACTCCTTAAGAGCAGGGATGGTGAAAGAAGTTGAATGTGTCAATAGAAAAAGTATACCCATAGTATTATTTATTACAGACAAAGAAGATTATAACCAAGAAGGGTGGAACCAAAATGGTATTAAGATGATCAATCAGTATCATGTACAACAGAAAATGATGCAGTAAAGTAGTATATAAATAACTGTGTCCCTTTTCTTGAAAAGAATCTATCATCAGGACACTGTCCTGATAAAGATCATAATGTTAATGGTATTAACTCCCTTCAATAGAATCCTTAAATTCTTGTCCTCATAAAAGTAGTGTACTTCATGCCATGAAAAGAAAAAAAAAAATGAAAAACAAAAGAAAAATGGGGATGAGATAAGCGAAGAGCAATCACACAAAAGAAAAATTTTGCTGTTCAATTGGGTTGAACAACGACCGTTCAAAAGATTGAACAACAACTGTTCAATTAAATGAACAACAAAACAATGCAAAAAGAAAATAAGTGTTGTTCAATAGATTGAACAACAACTGTTCAGCAGCTATTGAATTAAATAACAACAAAACAATGCCAAAAGAAAAGAAGTGTTGTTCAATAGATTGAACAACAACTGTTCTATAGATTTAACAACAAAACAACGTAAAGAAATAAAGTATTGTTCAATTGGATTGAACAACAGCTGTTCAATAGATTCAACAATAGTTGTTCAATAGATTAAACAACAAAACAAAGAAAATAAAGGAAGTGTTGTTCAATTATATTGAACAACGGCTGTTCAATAGATTGAACAACAACTGTTCAATATATTGAACAACAAAACAATGAAAAGAAAGAAAGTGCTATTCAATTCGATTGAACAATGACTGTTCAGTAGATTGAATAGAAACTGTTCAATTCAATTGAACAATGCTTGTTCAATAGATTGAATAACAACCGTTCAATTAACTGGACAACAAAACAAGCAGAGAAAAAGAAAAAAAGAAAATCAAATCAGCAATCATATTTACATATTTACAGAGAAGAAATAATTTTTATAAAGATGAAGCTGCTGAAGGATTACCTTCTGCAGCTAAAATTTGCATGGTGGGGTCCTCATGTATCTGCTAGTAGAAAGATTCTCTGGTAAGGGGTTTTTGGTAGAGACACATCCGATGCTTGTTTGTTTTAAAAGAAGGACCGAAACCATCAATGGTGGCCAGCGTAAGAGTGCCATTGTTGTGGGCTTTCTTTATTTCATAAGGGCCTAACCACTTAGTCTACAGTTTCCATGGAAGTCTTGAAACTTGGAATCATAAAGAAGTGCCTAGTCACCCTCATGAAATGTCTTTTTCTTAATTAGGGCATCATTCCATTTGGCTCTTTGTTGTTGAATAAGTGTCATATGCTGTAGTGCCAGTAGTTGAATTTCATCTAATTTGTTAATCTACTATAGGTTGTTAACCTGGGCTTTAGTTAAACCCAATCCCACTTCCTGGGCTGTCCTTAGTGTTTCAAATTCTATGGGAAAAATGGGTTCCTTACCAAATACTTGTTGATACAAAGAGTATCTAGTAGTGTTTCTCCAAGTTGTGTGATATGCCCACAAGGCCTCTAGTAGTCGAACAATCCAGTCTCATCGATGTGACGAGAATGTCTTTGTTATAATAGCTTAGATAACTTTGTTGGTGCTCTCCACCTGCCTGTTCGCCCACGGGTGATACGGAGAAGTAATTATGTGTGTGATGTGATGATTTTTCAGTGTAGTAGAAATATTGTGACACACGAATTGTGGCCCCCCATAAGTGATTACTTCTCTGGGTAAGTCATATTGCAAAAAAATTTCGGAAATAAAATTAATAATAGTTTCCTCTGTTTCTCTTGGTAATGCTACTGCTTCCACCCACTTAGTTACGTAATCTATTGCAACCAATATATACGATTTATATTTGGATGGTGGTTTGAATGACCTAATGAAATCTAATGCCCAATGCTCAAAGGGTTCTATCACCAACTGTGGATGTAGAGGAATTTCATCAGACTGGCCAAGGAAGCCCATCCTTTGGCAACTGTCACATGCATGGACAAATTTCTTAGCATCTTTAAAAATAGTGGGCTAGTAGTAGCCCATCTATAGAATTTTATGTCCAGTTCTACGATCTGCAAAGTGTCCACCGCAAGGTCCATCATGGCAGGATTTTAAGATATTATAAATTTCATTCTCCCTGATGCACCTACGGATGTGCATATCAGCTCCTGCGTGGAAAAGGTATCGTCCAATCCAGGAGAAACGAGTACTACACTGCACAATCAATTTCCTTTCTCAGGGTGTCAGATGTTTGGGCAATTTTCCCTCTACTAAGTAATTCACTACATCTGCATACCATGGCATTTTTATGGCCACAAAAAACAAATTTTCATCTGGGAACTGATCGTCTACCACCACTGTATCATTTGTTCTTGGGACTTGGGAGAGGAATTCTACCACGAGGTTCTCCTTCCCTAGTCGATCCGTTATAGTCATGTCAAATTCCTACAAAAGTAGTAACCAACGAGTCACTCTTCCATTTGTAATTTTTTTATCGACCAAATATTTAATGGCAGAGTGATCAATATGCATAAATACAGGGTATCCAGTTATATAGTGTCTAAATTTGTTGATAGCATAAATAACATCTAGAAACTTATTTTCTGTTACTGTGTAATTCAACTCAGCAGGAGTTAGGTTTTTTCTGATGCAATATATAGCGTAGGGTTTCTTATCTTCTTCTTGGCCAAGAACAACTCCAATAGCTATATCTGATGCATCTGATGAAATCTAGAAAGGTATATCCCAATTCGGGCCTCGTAATACTGGTGCTGTCAATACTAACCCGTTTTAGATCTGTGAAGGTAGTGTCACATTTATCAGTCCATATAAAATCAACATTTCTTGTCAAGGCATATAAAGGTGCAACAATTTGTGAAAAGTTCTTTATAAATTTACGTAGTATCCAACAAACCCCAAAAAACTACGTACCTCTGTTTGAGTGTAGGGAGTAGCTAGAAAGAGGATTACCTGTATCTTTGATGGATCTACCTGAATTCCAACTACTGAAATGTAATGACCTAGAACTAGGCCTTCTATCATCATCATTTGACATTTCTCATGACTTAAGCATTGTCTAGTAGCAATACACTATTCTAGGGCTTTCTCCAATGTATGTAATGCCTGATCAAAGTCATCCCCAGAGGGTGTGAAATCGTCCATGTACACCTCTAATCCTTCATTTATCAATTCTGCAAAAATATCGAGTATGGCTCTTTGGAATGTAGCAGGTGCATTGCACAATCCAAAAAACAATACCTTGTAAGTGAATGTTCCCCAGGGGTAGGTGAAAGTAGTTTTATCCTGGTCTTTAGGGGCTATTTGAATTTGGTTGTAGCCACTGAATCCATCCAGGAACGAGAAGAATTTCATTCTTGCCAATGTATCAAGGACCTGGTTGATAAATGGAAGGGGAAAATGGTCTTTTTGCATTGCTTTGTTGAGTTCTTTGTAGTCAATGCATATCCACCATTTTCCATTCCTTTTGGGGACAAATACTAATGGAGAAGCCCATTTACTACCAAATATATGATAAATAAAATTCACGTTTAATAGTTTTCGAAGTTCTTCTTTCACAATAGCCTTTAGATGAGGATTTAATATACGTTGCAGTTGTCAAATCAGTCTTGCATCTTTTTTAGTGTAGATGTCGTGAATGCATAAACGAGGGTCAATCCCTTTCATGTTTGGGTAGTCCCATGCAAAATACCCTTTATATTTCCTAAGGACTTGGATAAGTTTCTGTTGCTGGTCATTGCTCATATTATTGTTAATGTTCAAGATTTTGCCTTGCTCGATTTCAATAGGTTTGCTCTTATAGACAGTGGTTGTTGGTATTGGTTGGTCATTGATGTCTCTCAAATAATCTTATTCAATCTCATTATTAATGGCTGCTTCAATCATGTGACATCTCAAATTAGACACTGCAGTAGGGTGATTGATAAAGTTGTTAATGACATCATCTTCTGTTTAGTTTTTGAATTCAAGCGCATTTGCCACAGTCAACAGTGAACGAATATTTTTTTTTAAATATGTTACTGGTTGTTTCCGAGTTTTTACAATGGTTAGGCTTGGTTGAGTAGGAGGGTATAAAGCTAGATTCTTTACACCATTTCCTCTGGTTATGGTCATACTGCCTGTTTAGCAGGCTATATAAGCATCAACTGTTGCTAGCCAAGGCCTTCCTAGTATTAAGGGATGTCCATCTGGCTGACTTCTAGGGGTTGATAATAAAAAAATCTGTTGGATATTCCCAAGTGTCCATAGAGACCATCACATCTTGTAATTTTCCTTCTGGCTTAATGACTGAACGGCTGACAAGTTCCAGCAAGGTAGTGGTTGTTTCTAAGGCTGTGATGCCAAGCATTTCGCAAGTTTCTATTGTAAGAATGTTAATGGGTGCCCCTAAGTCAACTAAAGCATTGGGAAAAGAGAGATAATTTATTTGGACCGTGACAATGGGATTCCCTAGGTCTTCGTATTTTACAAGTGTCTCTTTGCCGAGTAGTAAATTAGAAAAAGTCCCAACGACATGGATAGTTGGCGTTATTTTTGTTTTCCTCGTAGACTTCTTTGCACACAAATCTTTAATGGTTTTAGCATATATCGGAATATCTTGAATGGACTGGAGGAGGGGTATTTTTATACAGTTTTTTGAGTTCAACCATAAGATCGAAGTCAGGATATTCAATTGGTCGAGGTATTATCAATCTTTCTGGGAACGGGGGAGAAATAGTTATGATTTATTCAGGGTATTTCTTCCTGACTGTATCTTCACCATGTTTTATTTGTTGGTTATCTATAGTTGAAAGCTTATTCGGATATGTTTCTTTAACTTCAAGTTGCAAATTTTTGTCCTCATTTGGAGCAATTACGCGTCCAGATCTTAAATTAAGTTCATTACATTCTCTCGTCTCAACTTCAGGGTCCAGATTCTCAATAATTTGTATTGACTGGATCGGTCTGTTGTTAGGATTTGGATTTGGCTGAGTTGGGAGTTGCGGTCATATATTAGGTTGAGGATTTTTCTGCAACGTGCAAGGTGTTGGTAAGGTTGGTTGAGGTAGAGGAATTGTTCCCATAGGCTGGTTTGCAATTCGTTGCCAATTTGGTTGCCAGTTCTAATTTTGTGAGGTAGAAGGATACCATTGAGAGGAATATAGGGTGTTCTACCAGAATGGTGGAGGGTAAGAGGTATTTGTCAATTATCATTTGGATTTGATTGGTTGGGCCATGATGGCATAGAAAATGCTTGAGGTAGCCAAGTAGAGCAAGGTGGTTGGTTCTGCCATGCTGCCCCTAGATACTGTAGAGAATTAAATTGCGAGGAAGGAAAGAATGAAGAAGGTTATCTAGGCATACCTGTCGAACATGCTTTCCATTGACAACATTGGTTCAGTAGATAAACTAGTTCCACTTCTTCTTCTACTTCCTTAAAAACTGCTTTTAATCAAGGAAGCGATGGACAACTTACCATAGCATGATCCTTAGTGCAAATGGAACATGTTTGTATCATATCTAGCGGACATTCTCTACGATTGTGTTTCTTTCTACAATGTGGATAGAAAATAGCCAGGTTATGTTCTGCTTCAACCTATTTTTGTTTGGCTTGCATGGTATCTAATTGTGTCGTCAGGGTCCCCAAGATATCAGTCTTAAAATCTTCTAGCAGATTTCTGATTTCCACTCGTGTAATGCTTCCTTCCGAGGCTTTGCTGTCTCTGGTAATCGCATCACGCCCGGTTGGTTTCAGCCTTGTACTGCCTCTGGAACACCTGATGCACAATTGTACAATATTGTCATAATCCTCTTGATAAATATCCCCTTTCCCCATTAAATTTAGTGTTTCTACCCATTGGTCTTTCATACCTTTGATCATTGTAGTTTTATGAACTTCAGGGGTTAAATTTGCATAAGGATATCTTTGTAGATTATATTGAAAACGTTCTACATACTCTTGAAGAGTCTCATTAGTCTTAGCTACCATTTGAAATATTTCATCCTTCAATTCTCTAGTTCAGCAATAATTTTGGTATTTTTTTAGAATAGTTGTTTTCATTTGGTCCCAGCCATTAATGGTACCTCCACCAAGCCCCATAAACCAACATATAGTTGCGCCGTTCAGAGTAGAGGGGAACAAATTCAGCTTCTGGGGGTCAGTAGTGTAAGCATACCCCCTACATAAAACATCGAATTTGAAAAGGAATGCATCAGGATCCTTTGAAGTTAGCCCATGAAAGGTAGGAATATTCTGTAATGGAATAGCTTTCATGGGGGAATTGATAGTTGTATCAACAATAGGGTATTGTAATGTAGAGGTCTGAGGCTGTCGCAGATTATGAGCCATTTGGTAAAAAGTATGCCAATATCCTTCAGGGATTTCTAGAGCTGAAGATCTGTTCCTGGGGGGGTTAGAAGATACTTTTAGAATGATTTTAACATCACTACCTTGGTCCGAAATACTGGGTGTTCTCTGTTCAACTACTAATTTTGGAGATTTGGGTTCTGATGATTTAATATTTTCAACACTACTTATTTCTCCTTCTCCTTCACGAAGATTGCAAGAATTCCCTTCTTGTAAAGCGCTAAAATACAAATTTTCAGTGTTCAGAAAACTCTGTTCAGACCCTTTAGTCTTGCCGTGAATCTCAGTGTCAACTGTAGATGGTGATCCTGCAGCCTGAAGGGTTACAATATGATTTCCTGTAGAAATGATTCGGGGTCCTATTGATGATTGGGACTCAAATTTCCTTATGATTTTGCCAATGAAGGTTGATCATCCAAGGGTCACCGATACCTTGGGTTTTTCAGATCTGGGTAGAGGAATTAAATATTTTTCTACTCTTTTCTTCTTAGTCATTCATACATAAATTCAAACATTTATTTCTACTTTAATTCCTACGCGTTGTTTACTGAAAAGTGGGCAAAGGAGCAAGCACTTTACTTGCTCTTACGTAGGTTCTTACCTTCCGTTTTTAATACCCAATTCTTTCACAGCAAACAAACATCAAACATCTATTTCTACTTTAATTCCTACGCAATTGTGATGAAGCGGGTAAGGGAGCAAGCACTTTACTTTCTCGTATGCAGGTTCATACCTTCTACTTGTAATACCCAATTTTTTCACAGTAAAAAATTATCAAACATACATCACCTTCTGTGAAATGGAAACACTCTTCCTGGCAGCGGCGCAAAAAATTTGGGTGCATATAAGGTGTCTTTTAGAAATCCTAAATGCCTCACATTAATTATTGACCTAGGTAAGTCTTTTTGTTTCAAGAGTGTACACAATATGTGCAAGTGAAGAAAATCGTTATATCTACAGAGAGTAATGCTTTCATATATCTTATTGATTTCAATACAAGAGTAAATGGATCAAACCATAACTATCAAACTTGTAACTTCAAGGAAATTAACCTATTCAAGCACCAAAACTCAATCTTAATCAAAATCAAAACTCAATCTTAATCAAAATCAAAACTCAATCTTAATCAAAATTTCCTAATTGCAATTACATCAATTGAGTGCACCATAGTGATAACAAAGCTCTTTCAGCTAAATCTAAACTTCAGCATAAAAGTAATACACTTGATCTAACCAATAACACTCTAGCTGTAAATTAACAAGAAATGATTCTTACCTAATAATTAAATCAATCTGCGACGTAAATAAATCAAGCCAATCAACAAAAATAAGAATTAATGCAATAAATACACAAACTCAACAATAGTGAAAGTAAATCAATCGTAAAGCTATAAAAAGAAGTAATTAAACTTGCAGTAAAAGAGAGGTAAAACTATAAAACAGGGAACAACAGTGAAATCCACCAGTGACCGGGCCCAAGCTGCCAATGATTACTGCTTAATTACTTTAGAATATTGTGAATAAACAACAACACGAATTATATTTTATTCATCAAATCCAAATGTCATTACAACACGATGTATCCTTCAGAATAACGCTCTGTATATTAAAATTACAATTGAAGTAAAAAGGAGAAAAGTTGTTCTACTCTATACGTTTTTCCCCTCTTATAGTCAAAGAGGAAAAAACATAAATTTGATTCCTTATGATCAAGAGATCCTAAGGAATTCACAACCAAATACTATTATTAGACAATCTTCCATCTTGCGTTGATCCTCCTTATTTTCTTCTCAACTTGCCCTCACAAGACACACTCTTTTCTCCTTGTTTAGCCTTTGTTGTTCAATAGACTGAACAATAATTTTCCCATTCGCTAATCTCTGCATAAAAAACAAAAAAAGTTAGTTTTGACAATCAATTCGCATCAAAAGCAGTTTCGCTTACTTCATATGAAAACCTTATTACATCATGGCACCAATTCATTAAAAGGAGGAAAAAGATAATGTAATCAAAGGTAAATTTATACCTATTGCACGGCTCAACACTTGAAATCCTATAACAGTGAACCATTGATTCATACATTTCTTGAGATCTCTTTAGAAAAATGGAGTTTCGTAGATATGAATTGACATCATGAATGGTTTATGTTCATCATATAAATCATTCAATGGATCAAAATCTCTCTTCAACCATTGGATTTTTTTTCCTTTCCCTTACCATTTTCCTATATATACATTAATAGAACATGTAAGAAGGTGTCACATTTGATAAAAAAAAATATGTTAGTAACCAGAAGAATATCGAGAGAATGAGGGGTTGGGGGGTGGTTGAATCAATATTATGTAATTTTTAACATTGTTTGAAATGATTTAAATCATAATCTAGAATAGCACCAAAATATCATAAATCAAATAATAGACACAAATTAGACAAAAGTTTACATGGAAATGCATGAAGGGATAATATTACAAATATTCCTTTTATTCTTAATGAAAGATACAATATGTTGTTACATCAATTTTATAGCAGCAACTATAAGGAAGCACCAACTCCTTAATTTGCAAGCACCCACTTGTAGTAGGCATCAACCTCCTTGATTTTCGCAAGCACCAACTTGCTGCAATTTCTGATTTGAATTTTTTGTAGACATCAACCTGTAGGAGGTACCAACCCCTTGATATTTGCAAGCAGTAAACTGAAAGAGGTGACAACCCCTTGATCTACTAGCACCCACTCGCACAACCTTTTAGATCTCTCTTTCATAAATTTTCATACTCAAATATGTAGTTATTTTGTTGTATTATTGTTGATAGAGTTTGTCAAATCACCATTCTCTTTCTCTTTGTTTTGTATCCACATATTCTTTTTCTCATTCTGTAATTGAATTAAATATCCTCACAAATTTGGATCTCTAATATGCTCCTTAATAAGTTTCTTTTTTGTAACGTAATGATTAAATATTTATATCTATGATCCTTTACTTTGCAATTTCCTATTCTTTCTTCTATTTATTTATTTGATTAAATCTCCTTGATAATCTACTTTTCTAATTGATATTCCCCTAAGTTTCTTTTCTACAACCTGAATCTTATGACTCATATATGCAATTTTTGATCTCATTCCTGCTACATGACTCGACCAAAATTTGTTTTCTTCTAATTGTTGTGAACTCTAACCTCTGCACCTTTGTCTATTGCTCCCTATGCAATATAGTTACAAACTTTTCTTCTTGTTTACATTAAATTACAGAGCTCTTGATTATCACCTCACGTACTTACAATTATTAATATTCAATCACATTGATCACATTCACAGTTCTCCCTTACGTAGATGACATTATTCTCTTCATTAACTATTAGACCTGATTTTTCAAATTTTTGTTAATAGACTTATCTTTTAGAACTGATAGATATCAAATTCTTGGAGCTCCTCCTTTACTATTACTCCCAGATCTTAGGCTTAGTATTTTTCTTTGAAGTGCTATTCTTTCACTCAGTCTCCAATATCCTTTCGAATGACCAACCTTGCTATGTTGTTCTCCTTTTTCTTTTAGAGATATAACCTATGGTTTTACCTATGGAAACAGTCTTTTGAATGTATCAATAACCATGAATTTGTGCCTCAATCATGACTATGGATTAGATATTCAAATCTATAACATAACACATAGCTACTATGCCATGCACAAACCTAAAGTTTACACCCAAACCTCTTTTACCAAATTTTGTCACCTTTTCACCGAATTTTCAAGCATCTATGATCCTGAGTACTTGAGATTCTCCAATAAACCAATCATATAAGATAACCGAGGATTTATAGTCCTTAGTTCATGGATCATTCTTTCATCATGTGTCATTGTAGTTTCATAGGTCTGTGAGAAAAATCAATCAGACACTCCTATATAAACCATTCAAAGACGTGAGGTTGGGGATTAAATACTAATCCCATTTATATTAGTTTAAACTTTAATAAACTAAATCATGTGGTTATTTACGAGTGCATCTCTAAATCATTTCATGTCACTTCCATGTGTAGCTAATGTCATCTTGCCATATGTTACAAAAAAACATCGCACATGGCCACCAAATAGGGCCAAATCCACTTGCCACATGTCTTGATTATAGTGCGCCATGTCATCTTCTTATCCACATCATTTGATCCATGTCTTCATGTTCACCCAATCAATTTTTTCCACCTATACCACTGGTAAAAGAAATATTTTCCACATCATCCCATCTCCAGTCCCTTATTTATGCTCGTACTTTGTAATTCAAGGGGCACCACAATGTCGAGGCCACGTTGTTAAAGTTTTTTTCAATTTTCAACAATTTTTTTATCTCTTCCCTGGGTTCTCAAAAAAACTAATTAACCAAACATTTGAAAAAATCCATAGAGATGAGGTGCTAATTAACACTAATCATCAATTAAAATAATCATTGTGATTATTAATTACATACTTAATAACTAGAAACTTGCTTCAACTGCCAATATTCATTTTTTATTTACTCAAGATTCTATGAGAGTTAGATCAAGTGCCATATAATTTGCAAAATTTATCTAATAGGACTATCCAATGAAACATTTAGTTTTCTCATTGGAGCTGAGGAACTGGAGTATAAATGCCTTTAAATATATTCACTTTATCCTTGACATCAAGCTAGGCAACACCATGTTAATCATAACTAACTTACCAGGCTCCTCTTGAACTTGACACTTGACATCAATGAATGAGACTTAAAAATATCAACAATCTCACTTCAACAAGTCCCCATTGAATTCGTGGAAGTTCTTGAATTGAAAATTGATGGATTGGGCCAGGTATGAAGGTATATATAAAAGCACACATCGCTGCAACATTCGACTTAGAAACCCTAGGGATGGTCTGTTAACATTGCTTGAAACATCTTCTCCAAGTAATGATAAGATGGTGCCTAAGATTTTTTATGCCTCTTGAGAGGAAACGAATTGGGTAGATTTCCATTATTGGAGGAATTTGTGTTCCTAGGTGCAAAATCAATGTAAACAAATGTTTTTTGTACCCTTTTGATAACTGAGTGAAATTTAAAATTAATGAGTCCTCGGTGAATGGCTGAGCATTTTCCACATTGGAGAAATAGAAATATTTGTGGATGAGTTTAGCTATAACCTCAAGGATGTTTTCCCCATTAGATGAAGCAACAAATTCATTTTGGAAATGTATGTAGATGATAACCAAGTTATAAACTTAGGAAATTGCTAACTGGAAGGGGCTATAATATAATATAGAACAAACTAAATAACCCTAAAATAATCTTATCTTCTTATAAAATGGCCAAAAGAATACAACTGAAACTCTTCAAAGCCGAGGGGACCAAAATAATCATGAATTTCACCCTCTCTGTCCATGAATGGATCTTTAGTGGAAGGATTGAGTTTTACATGTTTTGGGGTTTACTTTGGAGTTTCTTTTAAATTAATCATTATGGAAAATTTAGGTATGACATAGAGTCTAAATACTTGGTTTTAGAAAGAAGCGATTGAAATTACAGTGTATTATTGTATGAGCATTGAAAATGATGAAAAACGGATGGGAGGAATGTCCAAACGAACTGTGTTTAACCATTATTTCCCAGTGGGGAAACAACTAATGGGTGAATAAATATGAAAAAAGGTGATATGAGGAGTGATCGACGTGGAAGATAACATGGGTAGGTGAGGTGGTAGGGTAAGGTGGTAATCAAGCTCGCTTAGCAGGCTCATCTAGCAGGTGGGATGAGCACATGCTAGAAGTCGGAAGTAGTTTCACAAAACCATCTACTACCTTTCACCCCCCTCTATTGGAAGTTTCTAAAAATTGGGGAGACAGTGGTGCTATGCATCCTGACCATTTATCACATGATCAAAGACTTTCCCAAACAAATTTGTGTCATCCTTGACCTTTTCTAAAAGGTGTGCATTTTGGTTAGGCGTAGTCTAATGTGATGTGAGTGTTGTTGAAAGGATCACGATCCACCCTCAAACTTGCATGGTGGTTAATTATTTTCTTTAATAGTTGTAGGTCCATGCTTTTTTTTACTATGCACCAAGCCTGAAAGTTTAGAGGGTATAATCAAAATAATACAATTCAACTCTATACTTTCTACAAAGTTTTCTTCATCACTTTTATTTTTTATTTTTTTGTATACATATATATATATATATTGATTTATTTTTCATATTTTTGGAAGAAACCAAGACTTAAACGACAACATTGGCTACACCTTGGGATAACATTTTTGAACAAAACACTAGGAACCACAGATTAGTGCCTTGACCTTGAGCATGGAGTTAAATTGTATATGAAAATTGCAATAAAGTAAAACATATTAGTACTTACAATGGGCTCTCTTGTATTTACAATGGAAATGAGTAGATGATTTTAATGCTGAAAATAATGTTTAAGATACCACCAATTCACAGGAAGTTGTAGCAGCTCACCTTAAGGGTTCTCTAAAAGGAATGTGTTATTTCCTTGAACTTTAGCTACTTTTAATGGTCCAAACCATAAAGCATAAAAATCATAATGCTTCCCCTTGTCTTCTCTCCTTAGATGTCATCTGAGTATTAAGTTTCGTAGCTAAAACACTATGTATTTAACTCTATTTTCAAATAACACGTTTATTTTCTATTGGTATTTGATCAAAGTATATGCCACCTATTCTCTACTTTCATTTAAGTCCACTAACTGAGTAATCCTCCTTGTTAATGGGTTTGGGTCTTCTTTTACATCTTGGGTTAACTTAGCCACATGGATAGATAACTGACTTGGAAACAAATTTTAGTCCCATACACCCTTGTACACCCTTTGGTTAGGGGTGTGGGTTGAAGATCTTTCACTTTGGTGACTCCACTAGTTTGAATCTCATTTTGAGCATCCTGGCTTCCAAAATTCCTCACACTCGTTCTGACACTTCACAATAGAGAACTCCTCCTGTTTTTGACCCATAAAAGATGTTTGGAAATAAAGAACTCCTGTCACTCCAGGCTCGGTGATCTCTTTCCCAGATGTATCAACCTCCAACTCTCATAAGATTGTGATAAATTTCTTTGAATCTTCCTCCAAAGCCTTGGAATATTCTAAGGAACATTGTATTTTGTTCAACAGATTTTCCTCAAGAGTCAAAATAAAAAAAGCTTCTATTAGTTCACCTCCCTTCACATTTCATACCTTCCCATAAATTTAATAAGTCAAAGATATTACCATATACAGTCCAACATAGAGCATCAATAATGTTCCAGCTCATCTCCAGTTATCTGCAACTCATACAACTCCTCAACAAGGCCCTATGATAAACCTCCTACAACCTCCCTTACAAAACATGATTGTCCTTGGCTTTATTTTAAATAAATATACTCCACTAGACTTTCCACAGCCATTAAATGGGAAGCCACAAGATTACTTAAGAACTTTCCAAGATTTACTAGAGAGGATGATATCTCAGCTCAAAGGCACATAGAACCTTTTGTGCATTTCTAGAAAATCTGAATGTAGAACACTTGGATAGGGTGTTAAGACTCTTTGTCTTGTCCCTATATGGGGAGGAAAGGAAATGGTTCAAAGCCCTCCCAAATGCTTCAATCACTACCTGGGAGGAGATGGAAAACTCTTTTATGTAGAAGCGGGGGAAGAAAAGGAACCATGGGTACATCCTCATTGAATTCAATGTAATGAAGAAAAAGCATAATGAATATGTTTCAAAATTTATAAAGAGGTTTAACAAATTATACAATAGTCTTCTTGTTGAAATCAAACCTCCACAGGCTGCTACCAAAGTGGTATTTGTTAGGGCTTTCGAACTATAATTTGGGTTCAACCTTAGAGAAAGGAAGTCCCATACCCTAGACCAAATTCAAATAGATGCTCTAGAAGTTGAAACAAATTTCACCACCACGGGGAAGTGGAAAGAGAAAACTGAGCATGTAGATAGGAGGAGGGGAAAAGAGGAAGCCAGTTCCTCAAACCATGGAAAGGAAACCCGAGAGTAGAAACTTGAGGAAATTATAAAAGTGATAAGAAAATTTTCTAACAATCTTGTGAACCTGGAGTTGGAGAAAAAAAACCCTCCTCAACAAATTCAACCAAATACTAATTGAAATTTGAACCATAAATATAGAAGGCCACCCTTGCATCTCTTGCAAAGCGAGAGAAAGGACCAACAAGACCATATTCAGCCCCCTTTGTATCTAGAAGATGATCTTGAAGAGAAT
>APFE030557240.1:0-16074 GCA_000404065.3 Pinus taeda | reverse complement strand
TTCCTACATACATCTTCAATCCTACATACATATTCCGAGAGAAGAGTGTTTCTGATCAACCCTATGGGACATATAACGGTAGTAGAACTTACTATGCGTTCTATTCTTCAGAGAAGCCTTTTTTTTTTTGAGACGCCCGCCTTCTCTCTTGACCAGTCTACCAACCTATAGCGATGGAGAGGCCTCATCTCGCCCCGGCAACCAATCACTCGTGTGAACACCACATTGAGGAAGTGGATTCGAGTTTGACAATGAGTCCCAGCTTTAGCAATCGAGACCTACGACAATCAGCAGAACCCTTTTATGCCATCCACAGTGGCCCAAGCCTGTGTGGATCAGATTTGTCGATCAAAACGTTGAGCTCAATGACCTTGTATCATATAATGAAAGCTGCCTCTTGAAGTGTAACCCGTCCACTGTCAACCGTAGAAAGCCTGTCTCTATCAAAACCAGGTGATCCAATCACCATACCATACTGATAGAGGCATCGTAGCACCTCTAGACATACATAATAATATCAAGTCATCTGCCTCGATATGCGTGAAAGATCTCGAGACCCAGTGTCGCCTCGAGAAATGTGAAACTGATCAAAATCAACCTGTCTACAATAGTGATCTGCCCCATACAACCAGTACCGGGAACTGTGCTCTGTATAGTGAACTATGGCCCGCCTCGTGAAACGTGAATGAACAAAATGGCACTATGTAATATAACCAAATGAAACATCTCGGCGAGTAGATGAAGAAGCACACATCTGCAACAGCATATGACTGAGTAGATGAAGAAGCACACATCTGCAACAGCATATGACTGATATGAAACATAAGAGAGGCTGAACAGTGCCTCGATATCCGCATATATATTCTAAATGATCATCAGAAAGTGTACACGAGCAACATAGATGTACAACATAGATGCATAATATACAATCACTTAATCAAGACTTCAATATGTGATTATTCACGTAAACATGATCATATACCACCATAAATGATAAGAAAAGTACTTACAATCTTCACATTACACGTTGCACAAAGGTAAACCGGTGATTCAAGAACTAGTGCTTTTCGGGGGTGGAAATGGAATGACAACATAAAGAAGGGCTAGAAAGTGGCATCGGTTTTCAATTAGCTATCTGACTCGAGATAGGGGAAAAGGGGAAACCTTTGTTTGCTCATACCATTCTCATTTAGTTATCATATATTTGTGTCGACACATAAGGGGTGTGTTTAGGAATGCATTTCCTTTAGATCTCAGCAATTCTCTTCTTTTTCTTTCTCTTTTCTTTTTGCTTTTGCGAAAGTACTAATTGGAAGGCCATTACCCTGGCATTGTAACCAGATAATGGTAATGTAACCTAAATGGGCTAGATTGGCAAGGGATGGGGAAGGAGGCAGGCTTGGAAGGAATTGGATTAGGATGTGGAAGGAAGCTCTTGCTTTGCTATCAGCTACTTATATAACCATTACTCTGCTACTCTTCCATTAATCCACTTCTTGGTATAGGCTCCGGGGTCAAAAAGCCCGAGGAGTGTGAATTCGTTATGCAAGCTCTCATGAGTTTGTCTAACTCTTCTGATCCCACAACACTAATAGGATAGGAAAGTAATTCTATATTACATAAAGTTCGTTTTCTTGAACTTACCTATTGATCGCACTCCCATGCTTGTCCATTTTCCCATTATTGCTGCTATGAAATAAAACAGAGCGAGCAACGCTAGTCTTTCGATCTATCTCGCTCGGGAGCAAGAAGTACAGGAGATCAGCAATGCTATAGTTATCCCCTGCACTCCTTGCTGAGTAACTCCATTCCCTGCTCGGATCTATACTAGTTGGCAACTTATACTTTCACTTTTGAAGTGATGAGGCACTAACTTCAGCGTTATCAGCTTAGGTTTCGGCTTCATTCACAAACTACATGTATCTTCTTGACTTGCCCGAAACAGTTGTTTTCGTGAGTTCATCCGGTTAAAAGAATGAGGCACCAAGCATGCTACTTATCTTGTTAAACTAAGCCAGGGGTTCAGAATAACAATACTAGCAATGCGCCATCTGGAAGGATAGGGGCAGCAACAGGCAGTTTAGCAAATGAACAAGCCTTACTAGATGCAAGGCAAAGTACCAGCACAACTGTTTCTCTTTCTACTGTTTCTTTCTATGTGGGATTAAGTTATCATTGACCATCGGATCATAACTAAAATTGGATATGGAAATGAGACTATTAATCTCAATATATTATATTCCTAAGCTATTAATATAAAGCCATATTATAGGGAACTATCCTATAATATAACCACCCTCCTACCCTATATTATAATATAATGGTATACCCCTATAATATCCCTATGAGCTATACTATAATTATAGGATCCTATAAGATATTATTAATAATTAGTACTTGCTTTAGATTCTGTTATAGGGTATATCCAGTATAGAGCCCTTATGGTGATATATCTGGGGTATAATTGACCCTCAATAGTATAATTATATGATAGTTATATGGGTCTATCATATGCGGGTAAGTATATATAGCTACTAATTATATGGTTATTGAAATTATATCTATCAATGGATAAGGATCTAATAATATTATAAGGAGGGAAATTATAGTGGAATATGTGTAGGGAGTTTATGTGAGGGCTCAAAGCCCCCTAATGAATCCATGCGCCATAAAATTATTAAGGAGACTAACAAGCTTGCTTTCCTAGTTCATTCAAAGACTTCCTTGACTAGCCCAGGCATAAGAGCTGCTTGTCCCATAAGGATCAATAGCTCTTATTTACCACTTCATTCAAGTCCTTTGCCCTTGCCTTAAGTTGCTGCTTCATCCTAGGACGATGGAGTCACTTCAATACCCTTTGACTAGGAAAGCAAGATCAGTAGCAGTAGGGGAAAATATCACAATAACTTACCTTGTTCATACTACCCACATGCCAGAAAGACATTCTCTCAGCCCTAGTATTGATATATATTAATAACTATAACTATAATAAGTCATAACTATAAGATAAAATATTAATCTTAGATAATAGACCATAATAATTAGGGCTATATTATATAAGTATAATATAGAGTATAATACTAGTTATCTTATGATATAACTATTATATATTATTGTAGCTAAGACCTACATATTATCCCCTATAATACGTTATAGGGATATTATATATAGTGATTATACCCATAACTATTATTATATTAATGGACTATATATTATAATATATAGTATAATTATATCCCTTATTATATAGGTAATATAACCTCTATATATATTATTATATTAGGTATACCCTATTAGCCTAATATATATTATTAGGACTAATATATATGAATTATATTAATATATATTAGTATCATATTATATATAGATATATATATGGATGTAATAGTTATAGTCGGTAATATTAATGAATATACTATTAGTCAGGGCCTCTTGTCTATTGGTCTCTGTGAGGTGCTCTATGTGTGAGTTTTCTCTGTGAGGTGCTTTATGTGAGGTGCAGGTAGGAACCTATGTTCTATACGTCAAACCCAGTGGGGTACACCTTTTTCGGGGTCTGGAAGTGTGGCTATAGTCTCCTACATATAGTTTAGTTCTTTGGCTGAGAATAAGTTGATCGGAGGCTGACTGAAGCTAACTATAGGACTGGACTTCATTTATAGCCAGTGTATCCTCCTCTCCGAGTGGGTGGGAATACACACTGGGTGGGAGGAAATCAAATGAATAGTAAAGGAGTGCATTACTGGTAAACATCACTGTTTAGTAGCTTTTACGTTGATTCTAGGTGCGATTCAAATTTATCTATTGTCAATTCCTTGGCAATGGATCTAAGGTGTGCATGAAAGAATGCACCCATTACTGAGTTGGAATGGCCCACGCATTCTAGCCATTATATCGATGGAATCACCTATACTATTATTAGGTTATGATTAAGGAGATAATCATAGGCTATATTTCTAGGATTGGAGTTTCTCATGATAGCAACTTCTTTATCTTTGTAATTGGGTTCATTAGTTGAGATAGCTACGATGAGTACAGTGACCTTATAGCTATTCATATGGTGAAGCTTGTGTCACTACTTATGTAAGCGCTTGCTTCATGCATAATGACATATCTCGAATGACGTAATTACGTATATAATGAATGCTAGAATCACTAGTCGAAATGAACCAATCCTACTCATAGTGATGTGAGTGAGGGAGATGAAAAGCATATATTCTTAGGCTTCTCCCATATAACTCCAATATTATTACTAGTATTAGTGGAAACACAATGGTAACCAAAGAGTAATAGCTTTGAGGGGAATAGATCTAGGAGAAGATATGACTGGTCAACCCTTAGCTCTGCTCAGGCTTTGACCCAAAGAATCAGTAGTAATATAGTAAATAATTATGGGGTCCTTTCAGTCAGTTTGAGGGGAAGAAATCATTTCAATTCGATCAAGTAAAAATGCATAATTGCATAGCAGCATTATCTGTTAAGGCATAATTCAATATATAAGGAATGACCAGCGACATCAAGATCCTAAGAAAGAGGGGCGAGGGTAAGTAGGCAGGAAGAAGAGAGGTGCTTCTTTGGCAGGCCGAACCTGGAAATAAGTGCTTTAGAGTCTTTTTGCTGAATACTAAAACATACTCGGCGAATAATCGTTTTTGCCCTAATTAAGAGGCAAGATTCGGCGAATCTCATATTTTTGGTCAAGTGAAGCTATCCAATAGGCAGAGAATAGGGGAATTTGTGTCCCCCTTGAAATCTATACATAATTACATATATAATTCATGAAATGAACAGATCCCCGATGCCGAGCCACTATTGGTGTGCGGAAAGAGGTTATATAAGGAGGGTGGGGCAGTGAATGCTCATTCAGTGAGTGTATGCTCTTCCACACTACGATAATTATCACTTAGAATACTCTGTAATGGTCCATATTGCTTGTTTGATGACGCGATGCGCGTGCCATATTGAAAATAGAATTGAGACGCGGCTGAAATACATCCACTGGAAGTGCATTTGAATCGGCTAGGTGGCTTCCCTGGGCTAATGTTCATTTTCTTTTTGGGCGGTCGGTGGATCTGGGTATTATATATATTGCGAGAGATGTGTTCTTTCTTTCGAATCTAATGTGGGGATGTTTGTTTAATTAGAGATTTTGAATTATTTTGGACTAGGCCCCTAGTTAATTGGATCAGAATGGGAGAGGTGGATTCCTAGGTAGGACTAGTTTCAAAGAATGGGAATTCCTACTAGATCCCGGGGAAGGAGTTTGCAAGATATGGGAATTGTAATCTGAGGGACGGTTCAATCATTCCGTATCCATCCAAGACATGTGAATCTGAATCCCGGTCCTAGGTAGGAAGAGTTTGCAATACGTGGAAGGAGGAAGAAGGTAGGGTAATAAACTAACTAATAATAAATAGACTATGGACCCTGTAACAATGAACTATAGAGAACCTATCAATGTTTCCATTGAAATGGAAGGTGATATAGATATCATAGCCATGGACAAAGAAAAGAAAAATGAAGAATGGGAGGAAAAGTGAAAGAAGATGGAAGAAAGAGAGAGAAGAAAGACAAGAGAGAATTTCTGAGTAGATGGAAGAAAGGAAAGAGAGTCAAGTCGTGTAAAGGGAGAATGGCTATAAAGATAGAATGTAAAGACAAGGTAGTTTCAAGAAAGGTTAGTTGGTAAGTTCCAGGAAGTAGGGAAGGTAGGGATTTCACCCAATCAAATCCATGCAATGCAATGCCATACAGGGAAAATCATATCATCCTATATAGACCATTCATAGCGAGATCAGAATAATGAAGGTACCAGCATAGCTCTTCTAGTTTACCTCCTTTCCTGCAGTCAGTATGTAAGTCTTTAAGTAAGTCAGAAAGTGTTTCATTTCAGTATTCCATGCACATCAATCAATGCTCTAGTGGGACGGGAACAATCTAGATGATCTTAGTCAAATCATCCTTTCCTTAGCAGGCTCAATAGAAAGCAGTCTCTATCTAAAGCGGGTTAGTATGTGGAGGATGCGTAACCAAGCTCGACCCTAAGCACCCCCACCCAATAAGTAAAATGAATTTCTTTTCTTCTTTGTAGAACAAGATGCGTAACTCTGAATACAATCTCCTGAATAGATGAGGGTGAATTGCCATTCCAAGCACATAGTTTATAATATGTGTTGTGTCGGCCATGAATGAGTGGCAGTCACTACCTCGAGTTGAGCAGCAGAGCTACTATATGGATGAGAGAATGGATGGAGAGAATGGAGGGAATGGAGGGAATAGTAGGTGGAGCCTGTGCCTGGTATGCACTGCTGAGAACTATTGGCGTCGTGATACTGGCAAGGTTATACCCTCCATGGAAAGTGTCGCACCGTAGCCACTAGGGCTTTACACTGAGCTTAGGGGTGGCCCAACGATCTTATTATATCAATCGAAGGACTAGCCATTCCACTCTGATTCTCCAGTGATTACCCTTTCATGGAGGGTGGGTTGCGCAAGGTCTATGAGTCACTTCTCCCAACTAAGCCACCGATCGATTCATATATAGCCGAGACCTTTACTTGACCTATGAACTGAACCGATACCGAACAACCATAGGAAAGACAGCTTCTAAAGGTCTAATTATTTTTAGCGAACTCTCCCTCTTTTATCGGTTGTTCATTTCCTAAGTAAACCAGGCATTCATTCTTCCTGGTTAATGGGTAACTAACCATATGGGTCATGGTAAGAGTGTGATAACCATGGCAGGTGATATTCGTGAGTGTTTTGGGTCATTTCTCAATATGAAGGAATCCTACCACATTGTTCACCTTTGTCGTGAATTTTGGATAAATCAATATCCTAATATTGTAAATTTAATGAGGTTAATGAACCTCATTGGGTGGTTCTATGCATTCACCTATTTAGTGGTTATTACTTTGACCTTTACTACTTCGTCGTTTCCTTTAGACTTACCCCTTGAGTGTGCTTGCCCTTAGAGGACTGTTTGTCCTCGAATCCAACTTCACTTTCTGAAGACCTTGACTGCCTTACTTACTGCTTCTCTTTGACTTTGACCTTGACTCCTTCGACCCGCCGAATGAACCAACACTACAAGGTAGGTAGATGTGGACGGATTTCATCTTTGGGAGATCCCAAGTTAGTGCAAGGATGAGGGACTGAAATGAACGGATGAGGTCTTCGGGAGATGCCAAGCCCACCTACTACCCTACCTACACTTCTTTTTTGGAAAGTAAACCAACCTATCTAAAATGTTTTGGGGGAAAGGAACCTAAACTCTAGGATGATTAAGCAGGCTCGACTGATAAGGAGATGACCAGAGGGGCTCTCAATCTAGGAAGAGGAACTTTGAGAGAAGTGCTCCCTCGGTGAGGCAACACTCTGTTAGAGCTAATTCCCTCTGAGCTTGAGAGCTAGGGTGTCGGCCCTATCTCAAACAAATATGAGACAGACATGTGCTTGACTACACTCGAAGCTTTCTTCTTCATTTTTACTTATTGGGTGGGGGGCGTTGGTCGAGTCACTAACATACCTTGCCCACTATCCTAAGAGACAACCCCCACCTTCCCTATGTTGCTTGTCGTCCTTTCTTTTCTGTCTTTCTAGCCTATCTGGTGTGTGTGGGTTTTTTGATGGGGGAGTGAGCTGTGTGTTGTAGGCGTGCGAGAGAGGTTTGGGGGCTCCAGGTGATCTGGTTTCCAGTTTGGAGGTGAGGTGATGAGAGGTGTGAGGCTCCAGTTTATGGTTATAGGTTCGGGGTCTCCATCTTTTGGCTCTGTGTATCTAGCATGTGTGACATACACGTAGGGGGTACACTAATCCATATTATTATATAATAGCTCTAGTGATAATATTATATAATATATTAGGGATAGCTATATATTACTATACTATTATATATTATAGACTATATAATTATAATATAGTATTAAATAATCATATATCACAAGGATACTATATATATATAACTCATATATCAACTATGCTAATAGTCTAGGGACTAATATACTATTATATAATATACGACTAATAGGGTACACTAATATTATACCCATCCCCTTATATAACTATACTATACCCTAATACACTAAGATAATATTATAATATACTAATAATAGATAATACAGGGGATATAATAGGGAATTAATATAGTATATAGGCCCTATATATTATATCTATAGGATTATATCACTATAGTATATCTAATATATTAGTATATAACCCTATATAATAATATATAATAGTATCACTATATATAATAGGTATACGAAATATCCCTATATAATAATATAGTAGTTGGGGTATATACTATTATTATAGTATAAGGGATAACTAGTATTATTATTATATATATAATAATTATATAATATATTATACTATATTAAGTGTATAATTATTATATCCTATAATATCCTTATATAAGTAATATATATTAACTAAATAGTATAATATATGTAATATTATAATATACTATATAGTATAATAATGGTATAAGTAATAGCTTATATAAGACTAAGATATAATGAAGATAGCCATAATTAGCCTAAGGTCCCTGGTTAATATAATAGGTACCAATATACCAGTACTATAATATTATAATTATATTATATAGTGATAGAAATGGATATATATCTTATCGCATGGTCTTTTTATGTTAGGGTAATTCTAACGTAGTGGCGTAGTTATAACTTGATATGCTCTAGAAGTAGGGTCGACACCATGATAATAGACCCGTAGTGAGCATATATGAGCTTGATGGATTATATTCATCAACTTGAATGCCGAAAGCTACAGATCATCCCAAAAAAGGGCTAAAACGCAAAGTGACTAGGAGTCATTATGCTATCGGGGTTAGCTTGGTTGAATTATCAGTTGAGCGCAAATTGATTGCTCTAGACACAACATTGAGCTATACAAATGACTTCCCTGTTTATAAGAAGAAGGGTAAGGGGTTTCAACTCTCAAATTGCTTTGCTATGTGCAATTTTGATCCCAGTATTCTTCCAATCAAATTCAATTTTCCTATGGTTTGCGAGCTATTGCCTTGGACGTTTAAGGTAGCTCACCCTTCAACTTTAGAAGATATTGAAGGTGGGTACTTAAGCGGACTCACAAGATCCCTATTAGTATATTATAATAATATATATTAGGGGTATATATAATAGGGATACTAATATATATAGTAGTTACTATAATATGGCTATACTATAGGATATAATATATAATATATACTAGTATATTATAGTTAAGGATAATATATATACTATAATATATACTAATATAGGTATATATAATACCTTATACCCTGTAATATATTCTCTCTCTCTCTCTCTAATATATATAGTCTATATATCATATCTCTCTCTTTTCCTCTTCTCTTATATATATATATATTAGGTATAATTAGTATAATAGTATTCTAGGTTATACTAGTATATACCCTATATATACCCTATATTATAGGTATCTAGGGCACCCTTAAACAACCTAGGGTATAATAGTATCCCTATATAGTAGCAATCCTAGGGGTATCCCTATAGTTATAGGTATTTTTTATATTATAGCTAATATAAATATATATTAATATATTATAATATATATATATATATAATATAATACCCTAATCTAAGGAGAAAATGAGTCTGCGGGAGCGCGCGGGTTTCGGTTGATTAGTCTAGGGTTACTGATGGAACTGCAGGGCCTAATGGGTTTAACTCGCTGATCTCCTCGCCGTTTTCTCCCTGACCATTAAGCTCTGCTTCCGCGTCGCTTTCCCTGCCGTCCCTATTTCACAGGCGTCCGTTTCCGTTCCAAGCCGGCAGGATGGAGGGTCACATGGAGACCGACCTCATGGATTACACCGCGGATCCTCTCGAAGACCAGGTCATTTTTGAAAACCCTAAATTTACTGTGTCGGTCTCTCGCACTCCAGGGGAAACGGTCTCCTTCCTGCAGGACACATCGTCGGTGGTCTCGTTGCCTGATTTTTTCCCTGAACCTCCGGCTTCCGCAAGTTTCTTCGATCCCTCAGCGGGTCTGGAAGCCCCCCCCCCCCCGTCCCCGGGTACCCTCCATATTCTCTCTACCTTCTCACCCCACCAGATTACTTTCGACCCTCACCTGCCTCTCTCTTCTATTCTCCAAAATCCGCCGGTACAGGTCCCTGTCTCTGGGCCCCAAGCTACCCCTGTATCTGGCTCTAGGCCGTCTGGCTGTTTCGAATCTCCAGCAATTCAGGTTAGGGTTTCTAAGTCCACATCTCCGGAAGGATCACAAAACCCCTTTGTCGACCACCCCTCGGCTCCGCGCACCAAAAAACTGAAGTCCAGGTGCATTAAGGCGACATCAAAGGAAATTAACCTCAGATTCGGAGAGACAGAAGCCATTGGGGAGGTTGCGGTTATGGCTCGCACCATTTTGGTGGGACATGTGCGCGGGTGAGCATACTCTGTCAACAGATTGACACTTTGGGTTAAGGAGATCTGGGGGGGACTGCTTAAGGAATTACCGGAGGTACAAGCTCTCCCCCGCGGATGGTTCTCGCTGCATTTTGCTAAAGAAATATATATGGATCTTGTTCTGGAAAAATACTGGCACATTGAAATGGCACCAGTCCTGCTTAAAAGGTGGAGCCCTCTCTTCGACCCAGAGCGTGAACAGATTGGGGTAGGTCCCCTGTGGGTTAGATTGCCGGGACTACCGCTTCATTACTGGAATGAGGAGGTTCTTATCAGGATTGGAAATGCGCTTGGCACATATCTGGACCATGATCGCTCGTTTGTGGAATCCAAGAAGCGCACGCTTACTCGGGTGCTCGTTCATTTGGACACAAGAGAGGGATTGAAAGAAAAAATTACTCTGCATTGGGGCAAATATAGCAGAATTCAGATTTTGGACTACGAAGGAGTCCCTTTCCGCTGCAACCGGTGCCATTAGGTGGGTCACCTGTACAAGGACTGCCCACTCAATAAGAAACTGGAGGAGTCACCCAGGAACACTCCAATCCCGTCCAGAGGTGCCTCTCCAGTTATAATTCGCCAGACTCAGCCCCCCCCCCGGGTCTCACAGGGCACTCCACAAGCAACTCCGCGGAAGACTGGAACTAAGGGTTTAAAAGCTTCTTCCCCACGGATGACTAGGGCTCGGGCAGCAGCTGAGGCTGCTCAAGTCTCGGGTACATCTCTTTCCCTATCTCCATGTTCTATTTATTCTGCATCATTATTACATGCTTCCATTTCTCATGTATCATCTGCACACTGCATCATTTCATCCCCTCCTCCGACTATCTCATCGGTTCAGCCCACCATCCCACCATCCTCCTCTTTCTCCTCTCAATCATCCCCTCGCAATTCAGTCTCCCACCCTTATACTCTCCGGCCCCGCCCTCACAAAGCAGACTTGCCAGGCAGCCAAGTAAGGTTGGGCATCATTCAAGCTGAGGCGGGACCTATGGTGACTAGGGGCAGGAAAACAGAACTTTCAAAAGCTATCAGGCGAGCTGGGGCGGAGGTCGTAGCAGGTCGCCAATCCACTTTAGAAGGGGTCCTTAGAGAAATTCCTACCCCAAGGAGGGTTCCCCCATGAAGTTCTTGTCATTTAATTGCAGGGGTTTGGCTAGCCCTCCCAAATAACTAGCCCTTTAGAGGCTCTTCGAGGTAGAACAGCCTGACATCATTCAACTTCAGGAGACTCTTGGTCCGGCTGATAGCATCACCCTCTCCCTCCAGGCCCTGGCTCCTAAATGGAAATTCATGGCATCTTATGCCATCGGTCGATCTGGGGGTCTGGCTATTGGAACCAACCCTAGGACTATCAGAATTGAAGCAGCATGGGGTGGCGTGGGGTTCTTGGGTATGGACATCTTCTCATCAGAGCTTGGGGAATCTCTCAAAATCTTGAATGTTTATAGACCTTGCAAACAAAGGGAGTCTTTTTGGAGACGCTTTCTAAATTTCTCATTACTGGCCCATCACCACACCATCCTGGGAGGGGATCTAAATTTCTCTTTGGGGTTCATTGAATCATGAGGGCACCTGGCTCAAGTGGATGCCATTACAGACTTCATGAGGAATATTTTGGATCAGAAAGACTTCATTGATGTCCCCATGCAAAAACCACAGCCTACTTGGAGGAACATAAGGGTGGGCTCAGCAGCACTAGCCCACAAATTGGATAGATTTCTGATGAAGGGACCCTTGCTTCAGCATCTCCACCACTACAAGCAATGGGTTGGATCAGGGGGCATATCTGATCATTCCCCTATATATCTGGAGATTGCTGGTCCTCACCCGAAGCCAAAAGCCCCTTATAAATTCAACCACTCTTGGATACAGGATCAGGAATTCATAAAATTGGTAAATGACTTTTGGAAGGTGCATCCCATTGACAGAGAGACCTCATTAGCAAGGGGTTTTTGTAGCAACCTCTCCTTGCTAAAACACATTACGATAAAGTGGGCAAAGGAAAAGGACAGAAAGGAATCTGAACTGCTCACTAGCATCGAAGTTGAGCTTCTTTCTCTACAGGATGATAGGAGCTTGGGGTTTATCTCGGGGGAGGAGAAAGCAAAACTGATCGAGCTGGAAAGCCAAAAAGAAAACATCCTGAGATTAAGGGAAGAATCCAATAGACTGAGAAGCAGAGCCACATGGCTGAAAGCTGGAGACGAAAACACAAAGTTCTTTCAGAACTATGCCAAAGGGAGGAAGGTCTCAAATACAATATGGAATCTCCCTATGCTTGAAGGGGGACTTGCAAATACCTTCAACAAGCTCTCCCAGCTAGGTACAGACCACTTCAGAAGCATATACAGATCTCCGCCTAGAACAAATCTGGCTGAAATTATCAACCTGGCAAACCATTTCCGCAGATTTGTGAATGAGGAAGATTCGAAAGAGCTCACTGCACCAGTCACCATGGGGGAATTGGAGGGCACTTTAAAATGGTTCAAAAAGGATAAAAGCCCTAGCCCGGATGGATGGACCATCGAGTTCTACCTAACCTTCTTTGAACTCTTGGGCCAGGACTTGCTGCGGGTGGTGGAGGAAAGCAGATCATCAGGTTGCATATATCATGCAATCAAGTCTACATTCATTGCCCTCATCCCCAAGTCAGACTCTCCTTCCTCTTTTGACGATTACCGTCCTATCTCCCTGTGTAATTGCCTCTACAAAATCATCTCCAAGATCATTGACAACCGTCTCAGGCCCATTCTATCCAAGCACATTGCCCCCAAGCAATTTGCTTTTTAAGAAGACAAAAAAATTCATGCAGCCATTGGATCTGCTCAAGAGGCCTTGCATTCTATTTGGTCCAAACACCTAAAATGCATTCTCCTCAAGATTGATCTATCAAAAGCATTTGATCGGGTTAGCTGGCTTTACATAAAAATGCTTCTCATCCATCTGGGTTTTCCTCTAACCCTTATCAATTGGATCATGGCCTGCATTATGGCCCCTTCCTTCAGTGTGCTCATCAACGGATCGGCCTCCCAATTCTTTCATTCTGAAAGAGGAATTCGACAGGGGTGCCCTCTCTCCCCTCTCCTTTTTCTCTTGGTCATGGAAGGGTTGAGCCGACTGGTCATTGCTGCCAAAAGAGAGGGATCCCTCACTGGACTCAGAATCACAGATGAGTGCTATCTTACACATCTCCTCTTTGTAGATGATGTCCTCATCCTTCTGGATGGAAGCATCCAGGATTCACTATCTTTTTCTCGAATCCTCCAACTATTCATGAAGGCCACAGGCATGATGGTAAACCAGCAAAAATCTATGATTACTTGTGTCAAAACCTCGGCAAATGAAGATCAAGCTGCCCATCAAGCGTTTCCCTTTACCATTCATCCTCTGGACAGGGGCCTTAAATATCTGGGGTTCAGGCTTAAGCCTAATAGCCATCAAATAGCAGATTGGGTCTTGTTAATAAACAAGGTGGAGAAAAGGCTAAATTGTTGGAGTCACAGATATCTCTCCAGGGCTGGGCGGTTAGTCCTCATTAAATCTGTGCTGGAAGCAACCCTAGTCTTCTGGATGGCACTAGCTTGGATCCCCAGGAATATCCTCACTCGTCTCCAACAAATCTGCAACAGATACCTATGGGCAGGAAGCCAGGACAAGCGCATTTTCGCTTGGATTGGTTGGAATAAGATAGCTCTTCCAAAAAGATGGGGAGGCTGGGGCCTAAAGGACTTCCCCACTTTTGCAAAATCTCTGGCAGTTAAAATGGGCTGGTCGCTACTTACAAGCCAAAACTTATGGGCCCATTTATCATATCATAAATACATTTGGCCTCAGAATATCCTGGACTGGATAAGGCTACCAAACTGGAACAGATCTGGAATATCATCGGTTTGGAAAGCCTTACTTTTCTCCCTGCCCTGAATAAGGGACAACCTGGTCTGGAGAATAAATGACGGATCATTGGCGAGGATTGGGATGGATCCATGGATCGGCAGTGGAGGAAGACATACCTTATCACCTGATCTTATACAGTACCTACACTCCCGGGACATTAAAGTTATTTCTCAAGCTGCTGATCATGCAAATTCGTGGATCTTTCATCAAGCTTGGATGCCCGCGCGGAAAATGAATTTTCCACACAGATGGCACGAGGAATGGCATGATTACTGTGCTGCTCTGACCGAACCACACATTAGAATCAGGGATGGAACTGATGAACTAATATGGAGTTAGGCCAAAAATGGCAAATACTCCCCAAAAGCGGGATACATATCTCTTAGCGATCACAAAAAACCAGATCATATCCCTTTCTGGAGTCAAGGCATATGGAAATTAACTGCCCCGCCTCGAGCAAAACTGTTCTTTTGGTGTGCATTACGGGACAGGATTCTGACTGGGGAGCATCTAATGCACAGATCAATTCATGGGCCCTCATGGTGCGTGATGTGAAAAGCGGCATCTGAAACCACCGAGCATCTTCTTCTTAGATGCAGTGCCTCACAGGACCTTTCGCGATCCCTCTCTCATAACCTCCCTTTCACTGGAAAATGGGAGGGAGCAAACATGATTGAAGCATGGGATGATTGGGCTAAAAATCACAAGGGAGCGAAGTTAACTATCCTACCAATCCTAGTCACTTTGCAGACTTGGAAGGCTCGGAATCGGAATATCTTCGAAGACAAACCTATTGCTTGGCCGATGATTGAAGCTGCAATCTTCGCAGCCTTTAAGGAGTTTCCTGACCCGCAGCCCCCAAGGACTCGCCATCCCCATCCTCCCCCATGCATCGACAAAAATACCCCTTGGGCATTTTTTGATGGGGCAGCGAACCAACAGAGCTGTGGGGGAGGTTTCAAGCTGTATAAAAATGATCAACACCATTATTCAGTAAAAACTGGGTTGGGTCTGGGGACAAATAACTTCACAGAGCTGATTACTCTTCGACATCTTCTCCATTTTGCATTTCATCACCATTGCACCAGCATCAACATATATGGGGATTCGAAAATTGTTATCAACTGGTTCAATGGAACATCTGAATGTCACATCCACACACTCAGCACTATACTAAATGAAGTTATTGTGTTCAAGGCTGCATTTAATAACATCACTTGTTCTAACATATACAGGGAACATAATGGACTTGCTGACAAATTATCCAAGGAGGCCACGCTGATGGACAGAGGGATATGGGAGGTCACGGAGGTGAAAGAACAGAATGAATTCAGATACTTTCACCGGCCTTACATAGACCAAGGATATCAGCTCACACCAGGATCTTAACATACTACACAACTTTTATTTTTTGATCGACACTAAATGTTTATATATGATGAACAGATAGTGTAAATATTATATACTGTTTTTTGTAAACAGCCCTATGACAAGCTGTAAACAGTTTAAAATTTTGTTGAATCCATAGTGCAATGCACAATATTTTTGTAAATATGGAACACTGGCACATATACAGTGGGAACCGCATATGCGTAAAGCATCTACAATATGTAATTTTTCCAAAAATAATGAAAAATTATGGATTTTTCCAGTGGAAAAAAAAATATAATACCCTATATATTATCTAGTATATAAGATTATATACTATTAATTCATCCTCAAT
>APFE030557237.1:572-51994 GCA_000404065.3 Pinus taeda | reverse complement strand
TTTAAATTCTAAATATTTTCTTGGATATTATGAGTCTCGCACATTTCAATTATGTTTCTGCACAATATGCCATAGAAAAAAGGTTTATCTTAATTGTATATAATAAATTTTAGTTTCTCATTAATACATAAAATATTTAAAACTTATTAATAAAAAGACACATAATAATTTCATATTACGTATGTCATTATAATAATTTTGAATTTTCTTATTAAGAAAATTTAAATTTAGTAACATTAATTATTATGTCTTTTGGAATAGCGAAAGACAACCCTATCCTAATTGGCTTTGTAAAAAATTAATTACTCTTAATGAAGTCTAGAGATCTAAAATGCTAACATACAATATACCCTAGATAATAATAAATTAAAAAAATTAAACAAGTGTACATGGTGATGGCATCAATCATAATGTATGAACCTTATAATACAACTCCATAAGCTTGCTACAGTGGTGCTACAGTGCCGTGCGCTCAGCATGCTATGCTGCTGTTTCTTTCTCTGCTGACTTGGCCTTGCTGTGTCTCTTCGATTATCTCTGATAACTTACTCCTGGTGAACCAGTGGTGAACTAGTGGTGAACCTACTGAGAACTTTCATTCTCTCATAGCCCCAACAATAGCTTCCTCGCCTAACAATGGCCTTCACATCCCTTCGTTCCTTTGGTGAACTTCCAGCGAACTTCCTTAGTATACTCATTTTATTTCAGAATGGATAAAGCTTCTTACAGAGAGATTCTTTATAGAGATTGACTATCTTCGCATTTATCGGACTATATGTTGTTCGCAAGGACCAAGCAATACACAAGGCTACCTGGTGAAATATAGGCTCTGCCTCAGAATATGACTTAAACTCATATACAGACTAGATTACTTTCTAACATGATTCAACCACTTTAGGTTCTCTCCAGTGCCAAGCACACTGATGCGCAAGCTCCCAAATCACCTAAGGACTTGATTTCTTCTTGTGATGCAAGTAGATTAGACTGAGCATCCACAGATGCAGAGTAGCACAGGCACTCGACACAAAACTCCCAAAGACACAGACTCACTCAAACTCCGAATGCCTCAACAATGAGCCTTACCCTCATTATATAAGAATTGAGGGGGGACAAGCATTCTTGTGGGTCATCCATGAACTGACCTAAAGGTAGATGGAATCATTCCTTTTGGGTCTTGCCAGGGCAACGACCGCACAAAGGTTCCAGTTCGAGAAGTGGATGGAATTACTGCTTTCGGGTAATGCCAAGGCGTCATCCTTTCAATAGATTCCTATTCGGAAAAGAAAATCTTACCAGAATAATCTACCTAGGAAAAAGTGGATACTTTTTATCAAAGTCCATGAGAAAATGTATCATACCAAAAAAACAAAGTGGATGCTTTTCATAAAACCCCACGGGAAAATAATTTGCATAGAATATTTACACACTGGAAACTTTACTACAACAAATCGCATGGGAAATCTGGTCACAATTAAGCCCATGTGATTGGTACTCCTTATTACAATATGGATACTTTTAATGGAAATCCCATGTGAACCATCAGAATACTTTTAGGTTAGGGAATCTATCTCTTTTATACAATAATTCATCCTTGGCTTTTGTATATATCCTGCGGACAATCATTGGTTTTCCCAAAATAAATTGATGTTTCACCTTGGTCAAGAGTAACCATTCTAAGTGTTCTCTCATATATTCCTGGAGTGAATAGTTTAGGTTAAGGAAATGAGACCATTCTTTATCTGTCATTTCTTTAACATTTTTGTATATGGTATGAAAAAATTGTCTAATGCCATGTTCTTGGCACCAACCACAGTATTTTCTTTGGTATGCCTCATGGTATACAGGATCCATGGCAGTTCTACATACCTCATAATCACTCCACCATTCTCTAAACCATTGGCACTATTGATTTCTCTAAGAAGTAGCTAATGTGCTAAATTTTGGCTTTGTATAGTGAGTTTCTTCCTTGTCATCGACATTAAGAAAGTCCTACCAAAACTTTTTATACACTGCAAAATCATACACAGTGTTAGGAAATATAATCTTTGGGTCATTTCTTGGCCAACGAACACAGGGTTGGACAACCCAATATCCTTGTTCATTCCAAAGATCTCTGGTTTGACAACTACAAAAGTACTTCTCATAAATACCAGTACTACACCCTCCGTGACACCATATGCCAACGATATCATGAAAGTTCTGTTCTAGAGTTTGATGCGCAATCCTAGCATCTCTTTTTTATTTTTCATATATCATATCATGGATCCACTTGCTACCTTTAGGGTATACTTTCCTTTCAGGTACAAATTGTTGAATATCTGTGTGAGGCTGCAAGTTGGCATCCAATATCTTTGCGTTTCTAAGTTGCCAAGTCCATTTCCAATTTCTTTTGTATTCTTCCCAATCTTGATTATCTGGGATGGTCCTTACCACTTCTTGTTTCTGGTGCTTGTCCCACTCAGTAATGATCATCATGACATGGTCTCTTGATTCAATATATTCCATACTAAGAAATTGAGGGTGACTGTTTTTTTACCCTTAATATTTTCCACCTGAAAATCAAAGTTTGCAAAAAGGGAATGTCATCTGGAAAACTTGGCTTCTCTGGCCTTCTTGATGATTTTTGTTAATACCTTCTACAAAGCAGATGCATTAGTTCTAAGCAGAAAAGATTTGTTAGGGAGATAAACTTCAAACACACTAATGCAATTCCATGCTGCGTTTACTTCTTTTTCTATTCTGGAGTAGTTCAGCTCGGTTGGATTCCATACTCCAAATGCAAATTGGACTATTTTCTCTCCTTTTCCAAACTTTTGCTTCAGAATTCCACCCCATCCAATGTTACTTACATCTGATTCTACAATTTTATATGCAATATCATCAAAAACATATAAAATAGGCAAAGATTTTACCTTGGCCTTGATATTCTGGACTACTTTTATATGGACCTCTATCCACTCTGGAGGATTATTCTTCAGTCTTTTTTTCAATATTCTTCTATCACTGGCACAGTCCTAATAGAAGTTGCTGACATAGTTGAGGCAACCTAGGAAACTTTACAGTTGGTTCTTGTCTGTTATGACATCTGGAAATTTGTCTGCAAACTCTAGTGCATGTTTCTGCAAAGAAATCTTCCCATTGCAGATTACGTGGCCCAAAAATTTGATAGTGGTTTGAAAAACCTCTATCTTATTTTTGCTAAGCAACAAAACATTGTGCTTAACTAAGTTCTTAAATATATTTACATGCTTAAAATTCTCTAGAATATTTTTAGAGAATATCAATACATCATCTATATATACAATAAGCCAGTCAAAATATGGCTTAAAGATATTTTCCATTACCTTTTGGAATTTTGATGGTGCATTCTTGATACCAAAATGCATGAAATTCCACTCATAATGTCCTGCTAGTATGCTGAAGGCAGTTTTGAATTTATCTCTTTTAGAAATGGCTACTTGCCAAAATCCCGCTCTCAGGTCAAACTTAGAGAAGATCTTAGCTCCTGCAATCCTTCTGATTAAATCTCCTTTATGTGGTATTGGATAGGTTTCATTAGCTAAGACTGAATTTAGAGGCTTATAATTGATGACTAACCTTGGAATGCCTCTGATCTATTTAGCTCTCTTGTTTACGTAGGACCCACAACAGTTCCAAAGACTGTTTGATTCTCTGATCAATTTTCTGCTAAGGAGATGCTGAATTTCTTTCTCGCAAAGATCTTTGTATTCTTTGCTCATGGGTATTGCTCGGCTCTTACTAGGCTTACCAGCATATACTTCCTTGTAAGGGAGCTCTATTGTGTGTTGCTTCCGATGCCAAAAAGCATTAGGTTCTTCTGAGCAACAATCTTCTTCAATCTGTCTCTTCAATTCTCCAATCTTGTTCTTTATCTGAGGCATTTTGAGTTCTTCTTCTATTTTAAGAGTAGATTTCAAGTCTTTCAGGTCTGAATGTATGGCTTTAGCTCTATCCAAATTCTGCACAGTTTCGACCATTGTAGAGAGATTCTTGGATTGGAGATGTATGGAAGCTCAATTTTCTTTCTTGTCCCTTTAGATGTGGGGATTGATATAAAATATCCATCTTTTCCTCCTTTGAGTCTGAGTGACCCATGAGGTTCTACTACTGCTCGAAAGACATTGCAAAGTATGCAATCTACTAGAATGTCAGTGACTGCAAATTTCAAATAAACACAGTGAGTATCAAAACAAAGAGAGGCTTTGGGTACCTCATATTGGAGCTTTTTATTACACAAACCTACTACCTTTCCTTTTGCAGCTACCCAATACTTGGCTGGAATATTCTTCACGTTGAGGATATTTATTTCTGCTCCAAAATTTAGAAGAGCAACCATTTCAAACATTTGGCCCCTTATTCAGACATTTACTTTGACATGATGTTGTTGATAGGAGATGGTTAACAATCTCATATCTCTGAAGCGAAAATTTGGATCCTCTATTCCTTCAACAACTTGGATTTCTTGATTACTCCTATATGGAGCAGCATCCCATGGCTGATCATTATCTTCTTCTTCTTTTGCCATCTATTTACCTTTCTTCAGTTCTACAATCTGATCTTTCATTGCAGAAATTTCTACCTTGAGATTGTGAATCTCACGGCTTTCCTTCCCTAGAGTGAGTGATCTCACTCTCCCAGGTTTCTATTGAAGCATTTGGAATGATTTTGTATTTCTTCCATAGGAAACATCAACGAATAAAGATTTCTTACCTGAATCTTTTGAAGCTTTGGATTTAAGCTGGTCCATAAAGGCTCTCGTCAGGAGATTTTTCATTTCTCCATCCTCCATGGCTCGTATCCGGGATAGGATTTTTAGCTCATCTTCTTTTGTTGCTGCCATGAGGACATTTTCTTTCTGGGGCTTGGTCTTTTCCCCTTCTTCGCTCGATTCACTATAATATTCAGAATTAGAATTATATTGAGCTGACAAGCACATCCTTCAGAATCATAACATAAACAATCTAAAGAACCTGAATTTGAATATTACTCTATATGAGCCTATAGTTTTTCTGTAGAAGAAGAATTGAAAGAATCATAGGAAGATTCCCCTATCTGATGCTGCTGAGAAATTTTTCTGATGACAACATTCAGGTAGCGCTTTGTCATATGTGCGTGAGAACTGCATTTCATACAGATCATTGGTCCTCTTCCTTCCCGCTTAACTTGTTTGGCTTTCTAAACAAAGGCTTCAGATTTGTTGCCTCTGTTTAGCTTTTATTCTTCGCCTTCTGGACATCTGGAGGATGTCTATCCATTTTTTCCACTTAGCGAACAAGTGATCCTATTCCATTTATCCTGCTTGGTTGCGTGTAGGTGAATATCAGAGGGGTTATAATAGTGTGTTCTAGGAACATACATATAAAACACTTTCCTTATTCTTAAGGCTTGGCCTCGCATTGGTTTGGAATATATTTTATTGTCCTTTGGATATTTTCTTATATTCTTGTAGAAAGTTTCTTTAAACTCTCTCTTTGCTCTTTTCTTAGCTTTCCTTCATTTTACCAAAGGATCATCCGCTGGCAGTCCATACTTGTTGTAGATGGACTTCTTGTCTGGCAATCTGGAATGTATTTCCAGATATTTATTTACCTTTGAGCTTGTACAAAGACTTACCAGTGTCTTTGTAACGTGAGCATATATCACTCCCCATGCATATGACTTAAAAGGTAATTGGAAGACTTCTTGCATTCTGATATAATCTATAAATCTGGATGGTAGGGCTGCAAGATATACCTGTTTCCACAATAGGTTCTTTAAATCTTTGACCTCGTACATCCTCTGCATCCAATCTCTATGGAAGTATTCAAATTGGGACATTTTGTAGCGTTTCAGATTCATCAAAATAACTTCATTTATGTCTGCAATTTTTGTTTCTCTACCACACCAATGCTATAGGATCATTGACATCAATGCTCCTATCATATTATTACTAATAGTGCCATTTGAGTTGTGTATCACATCTCCTTTCTCATCTTTAAGTACTTCTGCTTCCATTGCTTCGATGAGCTTTGGGGAAGATTCCATATCCCACCACTTGAGGAGTGTTCCCATAAAACATTGAATAATAGTTATGCAAGCATCAATTTCACTTTTCCCTCTAAGACACATGAGTTTATATTCAATATACATCATATCAATCATCTGCTATATTTGGCTGACACTCATGTTATCTATGTTCCACTCTTTGTGGGAGTCTAGGAAAAAGGTATGTGCTTCAGGAAGTTTTCTTTTTCCTTCAATATCGGGTGCAAGATATCTAATGAACCTATGCTCAAGAGTTTCATATATGGGAAATATCTGTGTATCATGATCTTTTTGTTCTTTCCATTTTTCTTGTTCTTCATCCTTGAATAAGGATGAAATGGTCACTTTTATTGTAGCCTCAGGTTTGAAAGATGTGGCTACTTCCTTGGAGAATAAAGCTGGAAACATGTTGGCAGTTTTAACAGGATCTTGAATCTTTATGCTTCTTTTAACAAGAAAGGAGTTTGGAACTGGTATTTCAACTTTTGATAGATTCATCTTTTCAACTCTATATGTTAAACAAGTTATGAGATGTTTAGTTGTATCTAATTGATCAACTAACTTTTCTTCTACTCCTATCTTGGATAAAGATTCACTTGCATAAGAAAGAATCAAACTGGAATCAAATTGTACATTGTTCAAACATTTATTTACATTATTAATTGATACTTGCATAGTATCAATTTGTTCCTTGACTTCTGCAGATTTTGCTGCATTTATTTCTAAGCATTTTAGTGCAGTATTTGTCCAATTTAGCTCTTCACTGGCCTTCTAAATTCTTCCATCAATGCTTAAAGCATTGTCATCTTTCTGTACCAGTGGTATGGATTTTGCTGCATTTTGTTTTTCTCGAATCACAATTCCTTTGAAAGGAGGAAATGTTGATGGAGTTTCAACTTTTGTCCCATCTAATGTAGTCCAGGCATGCTTATTTGTTGTAGTGCTTGTAGAACCAGTAAAAACATTTAATGGAGAAATATTATCTTTCCAGGAATAGAAAGATATCCAGGTGTTATTTATTTCCGTAAAATGTTTCCAATCTTTATCTAACTCTTTCTTCACTTGGGGAGTATAATTCTCATCAAATTCATCTACCTGAGGATTAGTGTATAAGTCCCAATTAATCTTTGCTTTCATCCATTTTTCACTAATCTATGATTTTAGGCATCCATCCATGAGAGAGAAGAATTTATGCATCTCCATTATTGCAAGCTTTTTGTAGTTTTTAGGAACTGGGCGAAATCTGTAATCTGGTATTAGGCAATTTGCCTGTTCAAGATGTCCTAGGCCATATCTAGGATTAGCTGGTCTCATTAGACACATCATCTTAGTCAACCTTAGGTCTTCTCCTTCTAATATAACAATTTCATGCATCATGAGTACATGATCTATATCCTGCTCAGGTGGGAAAGGTATATCTGAACATTTGGGGTTTGGGCATGGATTAACAGAAGTTGAAGGAGGAGCTATGCAAGATCTGGGATTAGGGTTGGCATGAATTGTGGTTGCGGCAAGCGTAACCAGATTGATACTTTCTTGGCATTCTGGACATTTGACTTCTAAAGAGGAAAAATTTACAAGCTCTGCTAACTGATACAAAGGATTATGTCTACAAGAAGAGCAACTGCAACAAGCTGTATCTACAGTGGAGGGATCTTTGTAATTTTTGGATTTTTTACAGGTGATATCAATACGTCGGCGGTCATTGGTGGATCTCCTCAGAAAGGATATGACTGCAGAAGATAATTTTTTTCTAATAACAGCCGAGGTAATTTTCTTTGGCATGAGAGGCTTAGGATTGTTCACCACCCAGTGTTATGGAAATGTTAAATCTTTCCATCTGATAGTTTGGTGTTCTATTTTCTGCTTTTTGGGATCAGTTAGAATGACAATACGGGATTTGGAATCTCGACTGGGCATATTTGGATGGTTTGCCACAACGTATTGGTGTGACGAAAACAGGCCTTGGTCTGTATGGCTATATTGTTTCTCTTTTTGTGCATATCGAAACCAGTGGTTTGGATTTGGAGCTATAAGATCTGATCAATGGTTTCATAAAATGTATATACAGAGAAGTTTGGGCAACAGTCAAAATATACTGGGCCATTAGACAAAGGAGCAACTATTCTACCTATTAAGGAATCAATGTACTTATTATGCGTCAGATCACGGACAATAGCTAATGCAAAATTATGTAATCCTTTATGGATTAAAGGATTGATTCCTACTCATATACATCTTAAGTGCAAATAATTTGTCTTTAGTCTCTTCGCCTCTTCCTGTAACTCTTTTGGATTTAACAGAGAAATCGTTTGAATACTATCGGCATTTTCTTGAATCTGGCTCACTGACTCTTTAATGCTAATTCTAGTAGCTACTTTTAAATGGAAAGAGAAAGATCACTATATACTTCTCATGGAGCTATAGTAGGTAGCTCCCATTGGGCAGAAGGTTGGGGTTGTTCATATTGAAGTTTGGCAAAATTTAGGACACGACCGGAACTTGATGCAAACATATCCATTAAAGGGTTTTCTTCAGCCTTAGAATCTCTCTCTTCTAGTTCTCGAAAAGAGATTGATTTTCGGAAACTGTCCATTCTTTTAATGAGTATAAGATTTAGAATACTGACCTATGAACTAGATGTTACTGGCTCTAATCACAAGCTTCGGGTCACAAGCTTCATAAGGTTCATATATCATACATATTAAACAAACTTTGTATGGATAGACATCAATACACAACCATGTTGTTAATAATAGCACTATGTATTATTGGCCAACTTGGGTTTGTCAGTATGCCATTGGATTATTTCATATGTGGCTTGGTGCTACATATATGGCCTCAGTACATGCTAAAGGTAGAATAATACTCATTTCATATATGTGCTTGTGATAAAATTTAACCTCACATGTGACTATCCTCGTCGATCTTAGATGCTTTTGGAGACTCTACTTGGCAGCTTGCAGAGGAGGCATCTGGCTCTGGCCACACTGTTGATCCACGTGTCAAGATAACCAATGCTGGAATTTGTAGTGGGTAGGGTAATTCCACCCCCAAAACCCGAACCAATTTTTCGTTTTGTTCTCCTTGGTAAGCCTCCTACGTGGCTTTGCATCTAGGTCTACTTCTTACTCCTCTGCAATGGAAGAGTCCTCAAGCTCAATTATTTGGCATGTCATCACTAAACATAATATTGTAGCTCTGAATTTTCATTTTTAAGTTTTATTTCCAAATTAGTGAGTTAACTCCCAACTGCATGCAACCCACGTTGATGAAAGGATGAGGCTTACAGTGCCCTAGGAAAATCTTGACACAAATGTGGCAACTTCAAGAAACGTAACTTGCTATTAGCCCTTCTCTTCCACGTATGATTGTTCTTAATTGGGTGCATATTGATAGTTCTCCAGGTTTGGAGCCACAACAGGGCAACTTACTCGTTGAGATAATTTTCCCTTAAGCTTATAGTAATTTGATTTAAAGAAACGCATCCTATATTTGTGGTGATAATTCTTACTCTGTTTTTTTCTATTAGTTACAAGTACAAACCTCTTCCATTCTTCTCATTTCTAGATGTGATTATATCCTTTGTGCTTGATCTTACTCTCAACCATCTTGCCAAGCTTTCTTCTTGGAATCTGATGGGTTACTCGACAGTCCTCTCCAATGGTTACCAAGCTGCGATTTTCAGTCGAAAGATAGCTAGGTCGTGTTCTATTATTAGTTGTAGAGGTCAGAACCCTTTTGGTTTCCTGGTTTTCAGTTACATCGATGATACATGGTTCGACCCTCATAGTTAATGAAATTTTATGTAATGATTTTTTTGAATTCTCAGCTATGACCAGTTCTCGCTCGACGTCCACAAAACCCAACGAGTTCCTCCTTTCAACTGAAAGTTAATTTCAAAGGGAAAGATGAGTTTCTCTAATTTTTCGATAAGGACACATATATTGTAGTAATGGTGTTTATTGTGTTGAAAATATGCTTATTCTCATCTCCTATTAGTATAACTTTCTAGGTATTAAATCTATGCTTTTTTACTATATAGTCGGTTATACAGATGATTAATTTTTCTTTATTACTTGTTTAATGGCACAAATTTGTTACATTTATGGTTGTCCCATACACTTTAGTTTTCCACCAGCATGTATCCAATTCTTAGAATTTTAGTTTGTTTTGAACAGTTCACAGTAGTGGTACTTTACTGTGTGGTTTTGAACCCCTTAGGACTCTATTTTTGTGCAATAATGGATAAAACATTTCACTCTGTTTATATATTATTTCCCTTCTGAAACTTGTTGTGTTATTGATTCTTCAAGCTAACTTGAAGTTTTATTGTACTTCCATTCAGAAAATATATGGGTTTTCCTAGTTCTTGAACATTGTCGAGACCATATTGGCAGAAGTAACCAATATTCACCTTGTGAACATAATGATGAGTGTCCTAAGTGACATAGATTTTATTAGATCCGGGTTCTGCTCAAGTATCTGTTCCCACTCCACATGGTTCACGTGATAAATGTAGCTACATGATGTTTTTGTATACATAAATATTTACATATTTGAATTATTTACGAAAGGAAACATAACTATATATTTCAATACTATCAGAACCCTTATGTAAAAAAAAATAAAAATTATTTACATGAAACTATAGCTTACTTTCATAACACTATTTCTCTAAATAAAAGGAAAGAATTATCTACCTCATACATAGTTTGATAACTCAAACAAAGGAGCACCCTCTTCCCTTCTTACGAGTTTGGAAATCACGTCTGAATAAAAGGAAATACTTATCTTCCTTATAGATAGTTTGGGAACTCAAAGAGAGGAGCACCCTCCTCCCTTCCTGCGAGTTCAGAAATCACGTCTCACTCCCCCCGAGCTTCCCAACAACCAACCAATTTGCTTTAGTGGAAATGACCTTCTCTAAGGGGGATTCTGGATGTAATTTATAGAACTGTGGCTGGGTGGTGAGACCTTCCAGACAGAGTAAATACATGCATGTTTATAATCAAGGAAGGAAAACTTATAAGTATTACTTTTGTGCTTGGTAATCACTATTAGGAAAATATTGTTTGTTTTTATTATTACGTAATGAACAGTTAACATGCTAATTAAATTAATAGTAAGAATTTGTGATTTGATATTAATAGGTATATTCTGTCTTTCATTACATTTGTAGCACATTCGGACATTTCCAAACATCGATGCATAAAATAAGTAACGATAATAGTTAACCTTCACCCTCTATATAATAAGAATGTGTCAACTACAAAGCAATAAATGAAATAATGAATTACAATAGAAAGAGAAAATATCCATCTAACCTTTTTAAATACATATTACATTGCCGAAGTTTAAATGCATACTATGTAATTGGTACTGGAACACGCATTCTGAAACCATGGTTGACCTATGCAATTTAACACGTATTACTTTGATTAACCTCATCACGAAACATACAAAAATGTTAGAGACAATGAAATCTCACCCAAAAGGACGTTATCTGAGCATTATCTATTTTAAATTCACTGGAGCTCTAACCAGAGTTGTGTATTAAATAAAGTAATTTGCAAGGGTTCATATGTTTCTCAGTCGAATTCTGAAGGAACCACATGAGCCAAGCACCCAAGCTAAACTTCATCAAATCAAAAGAATGACACTCCTCAAATTTAGTAGAGAAACAAAAACAGGAAAAATCTAAATTTTATATGTCTAATAGTGAATAACATAAAGCCAAATACAAGATTGCAGGCGACCAACCCAAAAATAAAGAGAACCCTGACTTCGACTCCTCATAAGAAGACAAAGAGGGAATATGAAAACGGACAAACAACAATTAAATATGTGTAGACCATAAACTAAGTTATATATATGTAAACCATCAATAAAACCCATAATGACGGTAGTTCAAGATTTGTAACGTACTTATGAAAGGGTTCAACCATTAACCATTATTTACAACAAACTACAAATGTAATTTTGGTGAGAGCCATAGCATCCAAGCCAAAGAAAACCCAAAGACTTTAACATAAGGAAATAAAACAATCCCTTAGATAATCGAGGTTGAGGTTTGTCGCCTGAACAACAAATCACCAGGACAAGCCGGATGGATGACCAACTAGAAATTGAAGATAACAATTGTTGTGAGAGAGCCATCTCACTCCGAACCCCCTTTCCAATATATATTGCAGCTAGAACATACCTACAATCAATAAAATACTAAGGATTAAAGCTTGAAACCAAGAAGAAGCGAGTATTTAAGAGCGAAGTGCTTTTGTGGAGAACATCGTTACCTGAGATGAGGAATACTGAGTGATGGGAGGCGAGGCATACCTAAAAGAGCACAACACTCTCATTAGGGGTTCTTAGGGGTAAATATTACATGAAACCACTCCTATTACAATATTCATTACCTCTTGATTATAGTAGGATTCCGAACGCGTCCTTCTGGGGCAAGAGACCAGCTGTTGATGGTTTTACCTATACATGAGCCAAGTAAGTTGAAATGGGAATGTATGTCAAACAAAGAAAGAATAAAAAATCCAGGTGGGTTGCATGCTTTAATCACCATTCATGTTGTACCTCGAAGCATGTGGAGATGGTCCTTGTGGAGAAGCTGTTCAATACTACTGTCTGCCATCCAAGTCACCCTACAGTCGTAGAGCTAAGCTGGAAACCTCACTGTGTGTCCAAATGACCAAAAACCTCACTGTGTGTCCAAATGACCAAAACTTTTCATAGGATTTGCGTTATTCCATAGGACAAAAGCCCAAGCTATGGACACTGTATATCTCCTTCAATCTGATGGTGTAGGTTAGGCTAGGTGTCGGGGTCTAGATTTTTTCAGCCAAGTCCCTTTGTTAATAAATGCAGGATTGTAGCGTCAGTGTGGGGGCCCTTGAGTTTCTCTCTGCATTTATGGAGATTCATTCTACCAAATGTGTCCTAACAAGGAGGGAGTAAATGTTGTAGGGATGACTGTACCCTTGGATCTTATAGCATTAACTTCCATATAAATCAAAACTTTATATCATGGTAGCCTCTTTGTATCCTCGATCAGAGAGAAACCATCTTGTGGAAAAGAGCCATCACCCAGATGAGGCTACTCGGGAAGAGGAGGAAACTATCCAGAAGGCCTATCCGATAATCTTTTCCTGAAAATAACATTAGGGATGGTGTTCCTGTCAAAGGAAGGGAGCTGTAATATCTAATCATGCACCAACATTTAGTTATTACCAGGTTTTACTTATTACTTTCAATTTTTATTTTGTTTAGCCTAGATTGTTAAAGAATTAAGGTTGAGAAGCCAGAACATATTTCATTAATTATTAATTAAAATAATTTGACCAGTTTGTAAAACAACTAGAAGAATCATTTAAATAACTCCTGAAACAGTTACAAGTAGTTTCCCATCTTTTCCCTCAAAAAGGAATTTGACAAAACCCTGAGGGGGTTGGAAAAACAAGAGCAAGGACTATGGTGTTGATATTTTCCTTGATCTCGAAGAATTAGCCAGTGGGAAAAGATCGTGAATAATAGTTGAAGGGATGATACTTGAGGCTAGACCATAGTCTAGATGCCCAAGGTAGTAGACTGCCTTTATTCACTGTCAAGAGTTGGAAGATATCAGAGGAATATTCTGGACGTAATTTCCAGATCTGTGGCTAGGTGGTGAGGCCTTCTAGACGAAGGAAATACATGCATATTTATAATCAAGGAAGGAAAACAGATAAGTAGTTTTCTTGTGCTTGGTAATCACTAGTAGGAAAATATTATTTCCTTTTATTATTACGTAATGAACAATTAACATGCTACTTAGATTACTAGTAAGACACTGCCATTTGATATTAATAGGCATATTTTGTTTTTCGTTACATCTCTAGAATGGTCGGACGTTTGCGGACATCGATGCATAAAATCAGTAATGATAATAGTTAACCTTCACCCTTTGCAAAATAAAAAGCATAAGTTATGTAAAGCAATAAATGAAAGAACAAATTATAGTGGAAAGAGAAAATATCCATTTAACTTTTATAAATACATATTTCCTTGATGAAGTTTAAAAGCATAATGTGTAATTAGAACCAGAACACACATTCTGGAATCATGGTCGACCTATAAAAATTAACAATTATTACTCTGATTAACCTCATGAGGAAACATATAAAAATGTTAGAGACAATGAAATCTCACTCAAAAAGATGTTATCCCAACATTATCTATTTTAAGTTCACTAGAGCTCTTACTAGAGATGTGCACTAAATAAAGTAATCTATGAGGGTTAGTATGGCTCTTGTTTGAGTTATGAAGGAATCCCATGAGCCAACCACCTAAGCAAAGCTTCATGGAATCAAACGAATGACAATATTGAACTTTAGCAGAGAAAGAGAAATAGGAAAAATCTAAATTGTATATGTCTGACAGTGAACAACATAAAGCCCAATACAAGATTATAGGCGACAATCTCAAAAATAAAGAAAACCCTCACTAGGAATCGTCATAAAAATACAAAGAGGGAATATTGAATCAGATAAACAACAAATAAATAAATGTAAACCATCAGTTAAGTTAGATAGCTATAAACCATCAATAAAACCCATAACGATGGTACTCCAAGATTTTTAATGTACTTATGAAAGGGTTCAACCATTGCCCATTATTTACAACAAAATACAAATATAATTTTGGTGGGAGCCGTAGCATCCCACCCAGAAAAAACCCAAAGACTTTAACACAAGGAAATAAAACAATCCCTCAAATAATCGAGGTTGAGGCTTGTCACCTGAACAAACAATCGCCAGGACAATCCAGAGGGATGACCAACCTGAAATGGAATATAATAATTGTTGTGAGAGAGCCATCTCACTCCAAACCCCCTTCTGGATATATATCTATATATATATATATATTATAGCAAGAGAATACCTACAGCCAATAAAATGCCAAAGGTTAAACCCTGAAACTAAGCAGAAGTGAGTATTTAATAGAGAAGCGCTTGTATGGAGAACATGCTTACCTGAGATGAGGAATACAGAGTGATGGGAGGTGAGGCATACCTAAAAGCGCACGACACTGTTGTTAGGGGTTCTTAGGGTTAAATATTACATGAAAACACTCCTATTATAGTATTCATTACCTCTTGATTAATGTAGGAATCTGAGTCTGTCCCTCCGGGACAAGAGACCAGTTGTTAATAGCTTTACATGTACATGATTCAAGTAAGTTGAAATGGGAATGTATGTCAAATAAAGAAAGAATCAAAATTCTAGGTGGATTGGGTGCTTTTATCGGCCCCCATGCTATATATGGAAGCCTGTGGAGATGGTCGTTGCGGGGAAGCTATTCCATACCGTTGTTCGCCATCCAAGTCACCCTATAGTTGCAAAGTCAAGCTGCAAACCTCATTATCTATCCAAATGACCAAGACTTTGCATAGGAGTTGCGTTATTCCATAGGACAAAACCCCAAGCTATGGACGTTGTAGGCCTCTTCAGATCTAATGGTGTAGGTTAGGCCAGGTGTTGGGGTGTATATTTTTTCAGCCAAGTACCTTCATCAATAAATGTAGGACTGTAGTGTCAATGGGAGGGGCTCGAGTTTCACTCCACATTTATGGAGATTCATTCTACTTAATGTGTGTCAACAAGGAGGGAGTAAATGTTGTAGGGATGTCTCTACCCTTGGATCTTATATCATTAACTTCTATATGACCTGAAACTTTCTATCATGGTAGCCTTCGGCAAAATTCATAAAGTGTGATGGTAATAAAAAAAATTCTTATTTAGTTAAGTGTATTAGTTTGTTACATAGGATTCTAGGTGAAAGATTCAAATTTAGTCAAATTCTTTTATTATTATTAATATGTATTCAATGTGAAGTATGTAATTATTTGCAGCTTAATTTATCATGTATAATATTATATTTTTTCAAATTGTTAATATTGATTTCTCAATTTAAATTTTATTAATACGAAAAATATATGTCATAGTTTTTTTTTGTTAATGAATAATTTTTTATCTATATAAAATATATAAATTTGAAACTTGTTTAAAATTTCTTCAGGTATAAAATAAATATAATATATTTTTCATTTATAATTTTTTTATAATATTGATTGAATTTAATTTAAATTCAAGTTTATATTTTATATGTTTTCTTCACTAGTTGTGTTTTGTTTTTATATGGCACACTATTCTAGAGAAAATTCCATAATCATAAATGCTATAATTGTATATTATATATTTCATTTATCATTGATAAATAAAATCTTTACAAATTATTAAAAAAAAATAATGATAATTTCATATTAATATAATATAATCTCATATTAAACATATGATTATAATAATTTTAATTTTTTTTACTTTAAAAAAAAAAACAAATTTAATAACATAAATTATTATGTCACTTGGAATAGTGAAATTCAAAGATATCCTAACGGAATTTGTGAAGAAATAATTACTCTTAGTGAAGTTTAGATATCTTAAATTCCAAATGTAAAATAATTGATTAGTTTAAATTTAATTCTTAATTGTCTGTTAATGCAATTGGAAAATACTCCATTATAGTTAACCCTAATATAATGAAACATAACGCCTAAAAATATCAAGTAAATTAGCTTAAATTGTACCTAATTATATGGATTTGGCCTAAAATTGTTAGTGGATTCACACATTTGAAAGCAAATTATGAAACTATGTAGGCAAAGGATATTTGCACAATTGGGAGAATTCTGCATATAAAAGGAAGTTTTGAAGTTTGAACATGTGAACATATGTATCATAACCAATGAAATAAATGAAGTTCAAATTTATTCATATTAATTTTTATTTTATTAATAAATATTTAATGTTAAGTATTACTTATTTAGAGTTAAACTTATAATTATACTATTTTTTCTAAATTCATAATATTAATTTGTTAGTTTCAATTTATAACGTGAAAATATATATTATAATTCTTTTGTGTAGTGAGATTATTTTTTTTTATGGATATATAAAAATATATAAATTTCTAACTTATTTTTTAAATGATTTTTAAGCATGAAATTATATATATATATATATGATTTAGTTTACATTTAACTTTAATTTTAAATATTTTCTTCAGTATTACAAGTCTTAATTCTTATAATTGTATATGATATATTTATTTTTTCATTAATAATAATAAAAAAAACATAATAATTTCATATTATATAAGGTAATCTCATATTAAATATGTCACTATAGTAATTTTGAATTTTCTTACTAAAAAAATATTAAATTTAATAACACTAATTCTTATGTGCTTTGGATATTAAATTTAATAACACTAATTATTATGTGTTTTGGAATAGTGTAACACAACCCTATCCTAATTGGCTTTGTAAAAAATTATAACGCGACTTTTTGAAAGCTTTTCCGGCGGATTTTTCCGGTCAAAATCCGCCAGCAATTCATTGGAATCCCAAGTTTGATAGCTAGTTTCTGCACAATCAATGGCTCTTAGGGATTTTTCAGGGCGCTTAATCCAAATATACAGTTAAAAAACCATTTTAAATGCTAAAAATCAAGATTTAACCTCATTTCTTCCGCCGGAATCTCCAAAAAATCGCATTATAGACAACTCCAAAAATTAATTACCTTTATTCTATACATCTAAAATGTCAAATTGTAACACATACAACATACACTAAATAATAATAATAAATTACGCAAGTGTACAAGGTGATGGCATCAATCATTATGTATCAACACTAATACAACTTTATATTTGTGCAGGTTTCGTATATATTAAACATGCTTTGTACGCATAGACATCAATACACAACCATATTGTTAATAACATAATTAGGTATTACTGGTCAACTTGGGTTTGTGCATTTGGAGTTGGCTTATTTCATGTGCGGCTTGGGTGCTACATATATGACCTCGGCACATGCTAGCGGTAAAATAATACTTGTTTCATATATGTGCTTGTGATAAAACTTAATTTACCATGTGGCCATCATCATCGATCTTAGATGTTTCTGGAGACTCTACTTGGTAGTTTGGTAGTTACATCGATGATAGAGGGTTCGATCCTGATAGTTAATGAAATTTTATGTATTGTTCTCTTGAATTCCGGGCTATGACACGTTTGTATCAAATCTGTCTTGACATCCATAGAAACTGACGAGTTCCTCCTTTGAATTTAAAGTTAATTTCGAAAGACAAGATCACTTGCTCTAATTTTTCGATAAAGGCAGTTATATATTCTGGTAGTGACAATTATTTTGCTGAAAATATGCTTATTCTCGTCTCTGGTTAGTATAGCTTTTTGAGTATTAAGTTTGTGCATTTTTACTATATAATAGGTTATACCTATGAACAATTTTTCTATGTTACTAGTTTAATGGCACAAATTTTTTGTATTTATGGTTTTCCCATACACTTAAGTTCTCCATTATCATGTATTTAATTCTCTGAATCTCAATTTGTTTCCATTAGTCCATGACAATGATATTTTAATATGTGGTTTTGAACCCTTTCAAACAATATTTTTTTTCAATAAGGGATAAAACCTTCAACTTTGGTTATATAGTATTTCGTAGTTGAAAACTTGTTGTGTTAGTGGTTCTCTAAGCTAGCTTGAAGTTTTATTGCCCTACTTCCATTCAAAAAATAAATGGGTTTTCCTGGTTCATGAACACTGTTGAGAGCATATTGACATCACAGGTAACCAACACTCACCTTGTGAACATAATGCTCAGTGTGCTCAGTGGCATATATTTTCTCAGCTCTAGGTTCTTCTCAATCATCTGTTCCCACTCCACAAGGTTCACGTGGTAAATGTAGCTACGTGATGTTTTTGTATAACTAAATATTTATATATTTGCATTTGTTCGGTACAGTTAGAAATGTTAAGAAAGGAAACAAAACTATATGTTTCAATACTGTCAGAATCCATTCTTTTCACAAAAAAAAAACTTATTTACTCGAAACTACAACTTACTTTCATAACACTAATTCTCTGGATAAAAGGAAATACTTATATGTGTGATAGATAGTCCAGGAACTCAAACAGAGGAGCACTCTCCTCCCTTCCTGAGAGTTCATCAATCATTTCTGACTCCCCCCCCTGAGCTTCCCAACTACTAGGCACTTTTCTTTGGTGGCAGTGATCGCCTCTGATCACTTACAGACCTCAAGTGTCTAGCGCCTAGTCTAAATATGCTAATGTGGAGGGTTACACTCAATTTTACCCAACTTAAGAATGATTCTCCACTTACAGTACACAACAATTATTGGTCTAGCTATCTTATTTCCAAATTAACTTGAGTCTTTTGAATGAATAAGAAAAATTAAGAACCCGCTCTCTTCCCTCTCACATCCCTTTATCTCATGGGAAGGAGGATAAAAACATGACCATCTCAGTGCCTCGTGGTTGGACAAACCATTTAGGGTCGCCTATTTGATTTTTCCAAGCACATCAATCGAGCAACAAGTTATACATGTACAATAGAGAAAATAAATATTTATTGACATGTTCATAGAAACTTAAAACTAATTTTCATTAAGTTGTTGTTGACCTCCTAATTTCAATTTTATGATTAAAACACTATTAATCAATCATAATTAACTCAAAAGTTTAGTAACCTATTAACTAATAGTCACTCGTGTACGGGGTGTGACATCCTCCCCCTCTTGTTTGAAACACCATCCTTAGTGTTTAAACTTGATCTCAAAACAGATCAGGATATGCTTGTTGCTTTAATTCCTTATCTTTCAAAGTGGCCTCCTCTAGGCTAAAGTGTTACCCTTTCACTTTAACTTGGGTGATGGCTCTCCTGCACAACATTATTTGTCACTATTCTAGAATATTCAAGAGTTCCACAGTGAACTATTTGTTAGGCTCGACCTGCATGATATACAAAGCGTTATCTTTAGCTCCAAATATCTAGTAATCAAGTGTACTTAATTCACAATACTTTTATTACCTAAATATCTTCTCGATTTATAATTTTTCTGGAATCATACATATATATTTTAAGTAGATATACATGAACACATTATGAACTCATATATGACTTGGTAGCTAATGTCCATATGCTATATGTCCTACCCTTTCCAATATTTCAAAAGGTCCACAATATCTAGGTGTTTGTTTTGCACAACCTACCCATATTAAGTACCTCATTTTGATTTAACCTTTACATACATGGTTGCCTACATGAAACTCTTTGAAGGTTCTTCTTTTATCTTCATAGGTTTTTTTCCTATCCCGAGTTTCTCTTAAGTTTTGTCACACTTTTCGTTCCACTTGCTCCATTTCTAGTAACAAGTTAGGTCCCAGAATTAACTTTTCTTCTGGGCTACTCTAATTATTAGGAGTTAGGCAACCATTCACATATAAGACTTCAAAAGGACTCATCTTGACTAGCTCATGATAACTATTGTTATAAGCAAATTCCACTAAATGAAAATATTCTTCCCATTTTGTTGGTTACTAAATCACATACATCCAAATCATGTCCTCCAATACTTTATTAACTTGTTCAATATGTCCATCATTTTGTGGGTGATATGATGTATGGAATTGGATATGGCTACCCAATCCACTAAAGTGGGCCTTCCAAAACACACATGTAAATTTTACATCTCTGTTAGAAATTATTACTCTTGGTATTCCATGCAACTAAAATATTTCCCTCATGAATATGTTTGCAAGTTGAACAATTTGTAATGTAGATTTAACGAGGATAAAACGAGCCACATTTCTTAATTTATCCACTACTACCATAATTGAGTCATTTTTCTTCTTGGACCTGGGAAAGCTGTTATAAAATCCATAGTAACAGTATCCCACTTCCACTCAGGTATAGGTAGTGGGTGAAGTAATCCAGCTTAGTGTTGGTGCTTAGTTTGAACCTGCTGACATTCTAAGAACATAGCCAAGTACTTCATAATGTCTTCTCTCGTTCTTGGCCAAGAAAAATATATTTCTAATTGCAGAAAATAGTATTTGATACATAGGATGAGAAACATATGGGTTTTAGTGGAACTCATCTAACAAAAATTTCTTGACTGACATTTGATTCAAAATGTATATTCTTCACTCGAAATTTAGTAAATCGTGATCATTAGTGTTATAATCATATTATTTTTCCATATTCTACATTGGTTTACTTTTCTACCACATAAATTTGTACTCAAGGTCATTAGAGGCAGCTTCCTTAATTTGTTCAAAATAGTCAAATTCGATCTGGCTGTAAGAAATTTCATATATGCAATGCATCTTGCTACTTAGCACATCTGTGAAACAATTCTCCTTTCCTTTAAAATGCTTGATGTTGAAATTGAACACACTTAGGAACACAATCCGCCTAGCTTGGCGAACATTGAAGTTGGGTTTCGTAAAGAAATTATTTAAACTACTGTGATCTTAAGTAATGTTGCTAGACCTTAAGGGCATGAATAATCGTGGTTAATTCCAGGTCATAGACATAGTATATTTTCCCATTTTCTTTCAACTTGCAGGATTTATAAGCTGTTACCCTTCCATATTGTATTAAAACTCCTCCAATGTCCTCTTCGAAAGCATGTGTACACATTGTAAATTCTTTACCTGGGTCTAATATTTTCAGCATAGGGATAGTTGTTAACAATTATTTTACATTTTCGAAATTGCGTTGACATTATTCCGTCCACCTAAAGAATCTTCTGTTCTTTTTCAAGGAAGTGATAGGGCAGGAAATTCTATAAAATCGCTCAATAAAGCGATGATAATATATAGCCAAGCCCATAAAAGATCTAATATCTGCAATGTTCTTAGGAACATACCAGTTCATAATGGTTCTAATCTTCTCAGGTTCTACCACTAAACCCTCAGAGGAAATGAAAGGCCCCAAGTACTAAATATATTCCTTAAAAGAGTCACACTTACCTAATTTAGTGTAGAGTTGATTTTCTCTTAGTGTTTGGAACGCTATATGAAGATGCTTCTTATGATCCTATAGGTTTCTTGAATAAGTCAGAATATCACCTATTAAGATTAAGAAGAACTTATCTAGGTAGGGATGAAAAATGCCACTCATCAAGTTCATGAATGTGGCTAGAGCATTGGTAAGACATAGAGGTAAAATAATGAATTCGAAATGAACAGAGTGGGTTCAAATTGTTTTCTTGTGGATATCCTCCTCTTTTATCCTGATTTGGTGATAACTTGGCCGTAAATCAATTTTAAAAAACATAGTAGAACCCTTCACCTGATCAAATAGGTCACCAATTCTTGGTAATGGATAATTGTTTTTAAAAATTAATTTATGTAGTTCTTGATATTCAATCCACAACTGAAAGGTGTCATATTTATTTTTTTACAAATAACACCAAGGGTCCCAAAGGTGACACACTTGTTCAGATACATCCTTTTTTCAGTAAATCTTGTAGATGTAGCTTTAATTTTGTTAACTCAGAAATACTCATGCGGTAAGGAGTTCTTGATACCAGGGCTACTCTCGAAACCAGCTCTATGGTAATATATATATATATATATATATATATATATATATATATATATATATATATTGGGTGGTAATCCCAATATCTCCTACAAAAGACATCCACAAATTCTTATATTGTTGGTATGTTTTCTAGATCTTTTATTTTATCTCTAGAATTAGTATACCCAACTTACACCACATAGATTTGACAACCTTTTCACATACACTTTCTTAATTGCTTGGTTGTCATGAGTTGCAATTTTATACCTCTCTGAATACCTTACATGATCTCCCTATTTCCTTCATCAGTAAGGAAGTGAACTGTCTTTTCCTTACAATTTACTAGGGACCAATGCTCCATCCAGTCCATACTAATTAGTACATCATAATATCCCAAGGGTAGTAGATTTAGGGTTACATTAACTTGGTGTCCCTGTACTTCCACGGGAAAATTCTCTATTTTGGAAACCACCCTTTTCTTTTCCCCAGTGGGAAATTGCTCTAACGAGGGATTTTTAAATTTAATACTTTGCAAGTGACATAACTCAACTACCTTAGGAGTATTGTAGCTCAAAATCACGTCGATGTCTATTAAAATAGAAACATAGTGGTCAACTACTAATTTACCTTCAAATTTCACCATCATTGGTTGTTATTCGATTTGGTGATCCTCCAAAGAAACATTAATCCATGAAGTACTCCTTGCCACATCCCCAACTATGGAGGATTCATAAATATTAGCAGTTGGTTCCATTTGGGTACAATGACAGAACATTTTGTAATAGTGGGGCTCTCCACAACCCCAACATGTAAAGGGGGCTTTTGTGGCTGATCGACATCTGGCTTACTTCATGCTTGAATTTTCCTGTTTTCATTTTGGATTTTAATTTTCTGTTGATTCCTTCTAGGCGGTCCAATTAACTGTTTCTTATGTGTACCTTTGCCTCGAACACTTTTAGCATTCTTGAAGTTTTGAAATTTTTTCTATCCCTTCTTATTTGGACATCATCTTCCAGGTTTTCCTTTCTATTTCATATACTTTTAACAGTTCCATACTTTTTAGATAGCTTCATCCATCATCTTCGTGTTATCAAATACTAGCCTTTCCTTCATTAAAGCTGACAGAATACAGGTGAACGATTGTACCTTAGCCTTCACCTTTTAGATATAAGGTACTCAACAATGAAGTGAATTTTGTGATTAATTCATCTGTAGGCTATTGTCCCAATTTTATATCATGGAACCCATTCTCCTTCTCATCATAAAAACATTTTGTTAAATACTTATACTTAAAATGTCTCCCGAAGCTATCCCATATAATCTCCTATTCATCAATATCCTGAATGGTTTTAATTCCTTCCCACCACATTGTAGCTTTCACCTGTAATTGATAGATTAGCAATCTAGCTTTCAGATTATCAGCGTAGTCATATATTTGAAAATATTTATTCATATTTATCAATCATGCTTTAACAACTTCTTCGGTTTCCCCATTGAACATTGGTGGTTTATTTTTTTTAACTCTAATTGAATTTAAACTTTCTATTTGTTGTTTTGTCTACCACCCAAAGAATTTTCCATTTCCTATTCATTCTTAATCTGCCCTCCCTCAGCTACAGGATGCTCATGTCCTTAACACTGCATCTCAGCTTTGCTCCAATCGTCTGGGATGGGGTTTGGATGTCTCTAGTTTTTCCTGTTGGACACCTAATCCTCAATGGGTTAGTGTGGAAGCCAAATGGACAAAAGGAGTCCAAGAGACCTTGGGATATGAATCCCAACAGTCACAACAATGTACTATAAATGTATATCTCCTGCTAATAAAAAATGTACTTGCATGATTTATCATTCATATTCCTTTGTTTTCCATGTGTGTTTAACATGGTATCAGAGTAGGCGTATTCCTGCCCTGCATAATTAATTTGAGCCATTTGTTTTATGGCTTTTTTCTGCCAGTCAGTTTTGCATTTCATTGAATGTTTTATCAGAGGTATTTTAGCTACATTCTCTACGCAGAATTCCCCAATAGAAAATCCTAACATACCTCACGCTCTGACAATTCCACTGGCCTGAAGGCTGCTCCTGTAGCTGCTCCACTTGCATACAAAATGTTTCTCTCTGCATACAAAATGCCCCTCTGTCTATTATTCACCTGTGATTCTTTATTATTCTCTGCGTTTAGATACCTGCGTTTCCTGCGATTAGATACATTATTGCATCTTGCATTTATGGGATTCCTACGTTTCAAAGCGTTTACGGGTTTCCTGCATTTCAAAGAATGACGTGGTGGCATACAAGAAATGAGTGACTTGGTAGTCCCATTCATCGTCCCCTGGGGCGAGCGAAACCTTGCGGAAGAAATCCTTCTTGCCGTATCAGCTGCTGCCGCAGAACTTGGAGTGGGGATCAGTGTTGAAGGTGTCATAGGTGGCCTGCGTGAGGTCGCCATAGAAGAGAATTGCTTCTCTTAGATCACTGCTCCTACAAAAAGCTGCTCTCCCCATGCTGATTTTTGGAGTGGTCTAAACAAGAGAATACTAAGGACCTGGCTAAACCACTACGTATGGCTTGTAAGGATCTGGTTGTGAAACTATAGTCGAATTGGTGGAGACTGTCAAATCATTGGTGGGAGATAGATTGTCTACCGAGCTCACAGATGTCAGTTGATGATGAGGATAATCCCCATTTGAAGTAACTGCAGTAGTGTTTGATATGCTTGAAGAAGGTTCTTCAACAGTTTCCTCTGGCATTTGAGACTCCTCGGATGTTGGAGTGGAACTCTTGTCACTGTCATGGGGGAATCTCTTGATCCCAGCCCGACGCCCCTCTCATTCCAAGATCTATAAACGTAATTCATGGCTAATTTTATTTCAGGTTGAAAATGTCTATCAATTCCCAGACATTCGATAATATCAACCATCTTAAGACGTTTGATTAAATCATCACCGCTATCACTACAACGATCTCTCATGTCACTAAAAAAATAGATGTTTTGATATCTTGAACAAGCGTTTCGGATCGTATGACGTTGAGAGAGAATGTATGACATCGTCGTCCCACACATTGGAATGATGATTTAATGCCCGACTTTGTGCATCAGTGCTCACGCTTCTGATTATTGGCGTGACAGATTTCTTTGGCACTAGTATTCCAATGTTTGAAAGTTGTTGACAGAAAGCCAATCGATCATTTGTGGAGTGGATCAATGATTTTTGGATGCCCCATCTTGAAACAAACGGCGTTAAAGAAACAAGAGCCATTAGCACTTTCTTTCTGTATAACGTGCTAATGCTTTCTGTATAACGTTTCGTTGTCTTTGCTGACCTATTTATGTTAACAGTCGATGTGCCAATTATTCCAGGACTAGGTACAACAATTTGATGTGTTGGTTTTGGCTTCCATTCCTTGTTTGGTCCCACTGCTTTCTGAGATCCAGTAAGTTTCTGAGGCCTTATGTTACAATGATTAGCCATAACAGAAGATCTTCTCACAGAATATCCTGTTGGGGCTAAATTGGATACCTGAGGTTGCATTTCAGATAAGTGATCCCCATCTTTCATTTCAGACTTACTCATAACACGCTCCTGGAAAAATGAATGTACAGTTGTTGATGCCGAAATCTCATTTTCAGATACCTTCACTTCTGAATCAACTGCATGAGACATGTCAGATTGTGTTATTTGCATAGTATTCAAGAAGTTGGATGATGCAGGTTTGTTATCAATGGAACCAATAGTCTGCTCAACAACTACCCACTCAGCACCAACAGTCCCAACTTCGCATGTGATTGTACCAACTACACCAAATTTTGGTTGGGCTTTACACCTTTTTCCATGATGTTCTTCCAAGACGCCTGAAAGACGTTTCTGCAAATCTGGTAAATCAGCCTCATCATTTTGAGTATCATGTTCAAGTTGGCAACATTCACAGTAGATGAACTACCGCTGTTGGTTTAAATACCCTTTACTACATATTGGGCAAAAAAGACCACCATTCTGTTCTTGTATTTTCATGTGCTCAAAGAGTGCGGCAACTATAGACTCTTCCTCTAGTGCACATGTTTTCTCATAGTCCTCAAGTAACGCAACATCTCTTTGCTTTAGCTCTGCTTGAATATCATCATGAAGGAGCCGCTCCATTTCCAGTAAAATCTCTTCATACTCATCTTTATCAAGTTTTTTGGTTGCTTCTGATGGTTCATAGTCCCACAGTGCGTCATCATTATTAGGAATAAAAGCACTCCGACTATCCGACTATCGCATGATTGAATTACTGGGGAAGGTTTTGTGGCTATAATAATCTTGTGTATTGATGCCATGAAAAGCACGGGTTTCTCAAGAACAAAAATGTCACATATATATTGATGATGTCTAGTTATAATGATTAAGGAATAATTAGGTTGTATTGGTACAGTAAGCAAGGTTTCACAGTTGCATTTCCTTGTCACTGTGTTCTTGTAGCAGTACACTATGACTCTGTCAATGGAACAATCACTTCACCTTTGATACAGTGTTTTAGCATTCAAGTGAAGTGATATCAGATACTCATATATTGTACTGATCATTATCAAATACACAATTTCAGTGATATCATCATAGCATCAAATTTAAGGTCTTCAATAGTAACGTAGCTTCGTCATCTTATTGTTTTATATGGATTGTAATTGGTGCTTGCTGGTTGCAATAATCATTTGTTGCACATTTATAAAGGATATTGCTAGTGGGTGTTACTTTTCAATTTTTAAGGTGTAGTTCTGACATTGAAGAAAAATGGCTAGAATCAGTGAAGTATTAGAGTTCATGAAAACTCTTATACAATCTACTGTTGATGACACATTACAAATCAGCAAAGGATCTCTCTCAGAATTTCAGACATGTCTACAAAATGCACAGGAAAAGATTGATTTTTTGCAGCTTGAATCACAGTGACAGCAAGAAGAGCTACATCAAAATAGACATCATTCTAAACCTGTTTTTGTTCATAACATTAAGACAACCACCCATCAGCAGCATGTCAATAATGTTACAGTTCATTAAAATAAAACAGCACCTGTACATGCAGATGCAGAAACTCAGTTTGCACTTCCCAAGCCCATCATCAAACCTTGGGAACAGCTTGTCCACAACAAGCACAAAACCGGTCTTGGATATGACAAGGACTTGTCCTTTCATATTCCATACTACTCAAAGCCCCATTCAATTTCAAATTGTTGGATTAATACATGATAGTTCACCTTCTCCTTATGACAGTTCACCTCCAACTGTTCCAGATTCTGCCCCTCTTCCACAACAACAACAACAACAACAGATTGTGAAATGCCAACACTATGATCGAGTTGGCCATTTGAAAGATCATTGTTTTGATCTTCATCCATGTAAGCATTGTCATAAAACCAGTCATTCTTCACACAGATGCTTCAGAAACAAATGTCCTACAAGAACAAAGATTCATCTAGGATGGATCGCTTCTTGGCAATGGGCATTAACAGCCAAGAAGATATTCCAAACACATGTCAGAACTTGTTCCATAGTATTGAACAGTCTTGTAGTTAAGGTTTCTCCATCATCTCGCCTTGTATCTGACAGGGGGGGAAATGATGGTCATCTACAAGCTTCAAAGTCACATCAAGCGAGCCTGAGCCACAACTTGCCTCACCAGTTTCAGAGTTGTAGCCAGAGACAAAGATGCTTATGAACATGCCTTTACTTGGCAATCTGGGACACTTCCTCTAGCAGAAGACTTTAGCTTCTTGCCAGCTTTGGAAGAATTCTAGGAACAAAATTGAGAACACTTCCTCTAGCAGAAGACTCCAGCTTCTTGCTAGTTTTGGAAGAGTTCAAGGAATTGCATTAAGCATTCCAGAGTTGTTGGCTATCCTTAAAGCATCACAAGTTGAGACTTCCCTTTTCAGGTTGAAGTTATCCCTTTTATGCGGGGTGAGACATCTCTTTTATGGTTGAAGGTTTCCTTCTTAAAATCAATAGGAGCACTTCCTCTAGCAGAAGACTTCAGCTTATTTCCATTTTTGAAAGAGTTCCGGGAACTGCACTAAGCGTTCTAGTGTTGGTGGCCATCCTTAAACCACCGCCCTTTATACCAACATTTCATAGAGCACATTCAGCCTAGTGCTGCCACGCATATTTGCACATTTTGTATGATAGCTCTCTTCTTGGACTCATACATAACCCTTCAGATTAAGGGGGGGAATGTTGGACACCTAATCCTCAATGGGTTAGTGTGGAAGCCGAATGGACAAAAGGAGTCCAAGAGACCTTGGGATGTGAATCCCAATGGCCACAACAATGTACTATAAATGTATATCTCTTGTTAATAAAAAAATCTACTTGCATGATTTATCATTCATATTCCTTTAATGTCCATGTGTGTTTAACATTTCCTATCTGATAGGATTTTCATAATCCTTTCTTGCTTAGTCTCTACCTTTCATTATCAGCCCTTAGGGTTGTCATCTAGGCTCAGTTTTTTTGGATTGTTTCCAACATAAGTGCATTTGATTTAGACTCATTTTCACCTAGCTCACCCCAAATTTCTGGAGGTGCTTCCATGTGAGGTCCAGATTGAATGCCTACTATTGGTCTTCCCGGTGGGGTGATTACCTCACCCCTTATCATGCTTCTTTGGTATCCTTCTATGCATCAGTGAAACTTTTGTCGATATTTGATGGCCCATTTAGGCCTCATCTTTGTAGCTGGCTTTGATACCAACTATAATAGGCACACATACAAGATAACCTAGATAATAATAAATAAAAAAGTACGCAAGTATATAAGTTGATGACATCAATAATTATGTATCAATATTATAATACAACTTTATATTTGTGTATATTTCATACATATTAAATAAGATTTTCACGCATAGACATCAATATGCAATCATACTGTTAACAATAGCACTAGGTGTTATTGCTCAACTCGATTTTGTGCATATGCAGTTGGCTTATTTCATATGCAGCTTAGGTGCTACATATATAGTGTGGGAACATGGTAAAGGAAGAATAATACTCATTTCATATTTTTTATTTTGATACACTTTAACCTCCCACGTGACCATACTCATTGATCTTATATGTTTACGGAGACACTACTTGGGAGTTGGCCAAGGAGGCATCTCACTTTGCACACACTATTGATCTATGAGTCGATCTAATGGCTACTCAGTTTTGGGGCGGTTAGGGTAATATGTACCACCTAGAAAAAAACCTAACCAATTTTTCATTTCATTCTCCTTGCTTGACCTCTAGCACCACTCTGCGTTTGGTTCTAGTTCTTACTCCTGTGCGGTGGAGGATTCCTCAAGCTAGATTCTTTAAAACTTCGTCACTACCTAGGTAATATTGTAGTGCTAAATTTTGGTTTTTCTCTAAGTTTTCTTTCCAAATTAGTCAGCTAAATCTCATTATGATTTTGCAATTATAACTAACCCAATCTAATGATAGGTTTGGGCTTAAGGCATCGCAGGAAAATTTTGACACAAATGTGGTGACTTCAAGAAATGTATGATTGTTTTTAATTCGGTGCATGATGATAGTTCTCCTACGCCATTCACAGGTTTGGAGTCACAATAGGGTAGCTTACCAATTGAGCTAAGTTTCCATTAAGCTTATAATACTTCAGTTTAAATAAACCATTCCAATATTTGTGGTGATAATTCTTACTTAAAATTTTGTTCTTCCATCGGTTATAGGTATGAAACTATTCCATTCTTCTCATTTCCATATACAATTGTCTACTTTATTCTTGAGCTTACTCTCAACCATCTTTCGAGTTATTCTTCTTGGAATCTGATGAGTTACTCATCGGTCTTCTCCACCGCTTCCCAAACCAAGTGTTTCAGTTAACAATTAGATAAGTTATCTTCTATTACAGGTTCTAGAGGTTGGAACCCTCTTGGGTTATGGGTTTTCAGTTACATCGATCATGCAGGATTTTCTGAATTCTGGGCTACTACTTATTTGTATCAAATATGGCTTGGCGTCCACAAAACCCAACCATTTCCTCCTTTGAACTTAAAGTTAATTTCAAAAGACAATACAAGTTGCTCTAAATTTTGGGTAAAGACACTGATACTTTCTCGTAATGACAATTATTATTCATAAAATATGCTTATTCTCATCTCTTGTTCGTATAGCTTTATGGGTATTTAATCTGTGCATTGGTACTATATAGTTGGTTATACAAATGATCATTTTTTCTTTCTTACTAGTTTAATGGCACAAATTTATTGCAGTTATGGTTCAGCCATACACTTGAGTTTTCTATCATCATGTATCAAATTCTTATTATTTGATTTTGTTTCCAATAGTTCAGGGTAGTGATACTTTATAGTGTGGTTTTGAACCTTTTCAAACTGTGTTTTTTCTCAATAATGGGTAAATCCTTCAACATTGGTTATACATTATTTCCTCATTGAAACTTGTTGTGTTAGTGATTCTCTAAGATAACTTGAAGTTTTACTTCCCTCCTTCCATTAAGAAAATATATGGTTTTTTCTGCTTCGCAAACACTATCGAGACCATATTCATAGCACATGTAACAAACATTCACCTTGTAAACATAATCGCGAGTGTGCTTAGTGGCATAGATTTTCTCAGCTCTAGGTTGTACTCAACTATCTATTCCAACTCCAAATGGTTCACTTGATAAATGTAGCTACATGTTGCTTTTGTATACATAAGTATTTACATATTTGCATTTGTTTAGTACAGTCAAAAGTTTTAAGAAAGTAAAAAAAACTATATGTTTCAGTACTGTCAGAACCCTTTTTTTTTAACAAAAGAGCAAAATTATTTACTTGAAACTATAACTTACTTTCATAACACTAATTTATGAAAAAAGGAAATGCTCATCTGCTTGATAGATAGCTCAAGAACTCAAACAAAAGAGCACGTATAGTACATAACACTTCTTGGTCCAGCTATCTTCTTTCCAAAAGAAATGCACCTTTTGCATGAATAGGAAAAGGAAATAACCCCCTCTCTTCCCTCTCAGATCCCCTTATCTATTAGGAAGGAGGATCAAGAACATGACCGTCTAACTTCCTCGTAGTTAGACAAACCATTTAGGGTCTCCTGTTTGAGTTTTCCAGACACGTCGATATAACAACAAGTCATACATATACCAAAATGAAAAGAAATATTTATAAATATGTTCAAAGCAACTTAAAACTAATTTTCCTTAAGTTCGTGTTAACCTCCTAATTTTAGTTTTATGATTAAAATACTATTAGTGAATCATAACTAACTCAAAATTTAGTAATCTATTGACTAATACTCACTCATGTATGGGGTGTGACATGAATGTAGTTTCACTAAAACAAATCCTAAGAAAATACTTGTATTGAGTACACTTATTCAAGCGTACTCTCTACATTAATAGTCGTATAACCCACCCCTAGGTGGTGCCTAGGATCCTCAATGCTACGAGTGAATCAGCAACATACACATAGACCTCGTTCATGTGAACATCACATGGGTTGTTAGATCTCCCAGTGTGGATAGTGGAAATTCATTTAGTCAATCTAAACGATGGATACCACCCTCAAGAGATCCCAACTTTATCTATTCACGAGGTATCCAACCCATTTTCTCCTTTTTCTTAGTGTGAGGCATGGTCCATTCGATAGTCATGGTGATCATTACCAGGGATCAGCAGCTAGAAACAGAGTTTCCCAGACCATGGCGATGCTTACTCCTCCTCTACTCCTAGGTAAGAAAATATTGCCTTCTAATTTCATATTATTTATGGTTCCTACATTCTCTAGTAATTCATTTACTATTTTGTTTTGACTCTTACTAATTTTTCTTATGCTTAACTCAATTATGAAGTTTGTCTTCCTCATACTAGTTTTGAAATATGCTAATGATTTTGTTTCTCTATTTCACTAGCTTCCAAGATTTATATTTTTTTCCCTTTCTTGGTGCATCATGGTTCAAGGGAAGGTTCGAAACATGTACCTTTCCAGTAACCTGGAAGAGGAACATTGTTATAAAAATTGACCCCTTTTTTCCACCAACATGTAACTTATTTTGTTCCTTGCTGGGATCACACATAGGCTTATGGGGACAGTTTCAACTTCTGGCACCCCGCACTCATTTATAACCCTTGTTATATTTTTTTCCTCGCCTCTAGTTTTTTCTCTTTGTTTTCTTTCTGATGGATTCAATTTTTTTTCTTTAGGGACCTCTTCACATTCGGTTACCTCATCAATTCAGAGGCTCATGGTTATTTCTTCCTTTGATACACACATGTGATTATGTAGATTTATTTATTTATTTTATTTTTATTTTTATTTTTATTTTATTTTGTTTATTTATTTTATTTATTTATTTATTTATTTTTATTTATTTATTTTTGTCTTTTAATTTTTTCATTAATTTTTTTAATTTTTAATTTTTTTAAATTTTATTTTTTTTAAATTTTATTTATTTATTTTATTTTCTGCAAGTTCATCTTGTTTCTTCCCCTTCTTTTGTACATTAATATTTACTTGGCTCTGGTTATTAATTTTTTGTTATCTCTCTCTCAAAAGGATTCTGAAAAATAGGACGATATTCTTTCTATGAGAAGTTGTTCATTAACAAGGTAAATTAATAATTGTGCACCTATTATACATGTTACTCTTTGGTTCTATGTAATTTCCTTATCTTATGTTTTCCTTTTACTACATTATAGGTAATGATTGCATAAAATTTCCCTGCATCCATGTTACCTAGAGTGACAACCTTATAGTCAGTAATTATAACCATGCTAGCACAGGTCGTTTCAAAAACTCGTTTCTTTCTTGCTTATTTATGAGATTTCATGCTCGTTGCAAAGAATCGATGCTGGGTCTATCTCGAGAACCCGAGAGTTAACTCGGTGGTCACTATCGACCTCCAAAACTATACTATAGGTTTATCTATTGTTTTGGATTTGTTAAGCGAGTTTGGCTCACCTCAACCTTCATATGTCAAATGTACTCATCCATTTTAAGTATAAATGTTAAAACCTTAGGTTTTATGATAAATTAAGTTGCTGAGTGTACATTGTACAATTTTAATTTTATACCTCCATTCGCTGGGGTTTCATGGTCATCGCTTATGTGCTTTAGTTGTTTCACATTATTACTCTTTATAATAGAGATTTGTATGGGACTGTATGTTAAATCAGTTATGTTCTTGAGAGAAACTATAGAGTTTACTATTTTTTTCTTACAGAATTTTGTTATGATAGTGAAAATTTTGTTGTTAGTTTTACGTACTGGATGAATAGTTTGAATGAATATAAAATTGTATAGTTTCTTCCTTTCTCTATTGAACTGAACCTAATTTGGGACAATGCCTTACCTAGATGCCACAACTAGTGTATTATAAGTATAAAAGTTAATCACTAACACGCTAAGTAGTTAACTATTCACATGTAATATTTACTTATGTTAAATGACCTATTTCTGATGAAGACTTAGATAACAATCATCGAATGTTTGGCTTGAGTTCTACAATTTAAAAATATATAAAACTACCTAACATTGTGAACATTACTAGCGTTGAGATTTTCGATTTTAATAAATTGGGCAAAAGTCTCATGTAGGTGACAACAATAGGATTTGTTGCTATATTAGGTCTATTTTGTCGAGAAAGAGTTTATGCATCGTATATTTGTTGTGAGAGAATTTATGAGTCAGTTTTATTCTCTTAGCTATAAAAATATGCCCGTACAGGATATTGAAAAAAATGTAGAGAGAGTGTGTGAGAAAATAAATTATTGTAATCTCCTATTTAATAATAAGATTACCAATGCCTCTGTTTGGTGGATGTAGCCCAGATTGGTTGGGTGAACCACGTTAAATCACTGTGTCATTTTTGTATTTTTTATACTGTGTTTGTCTTTCATTTTCCGTTGCGCACTGTTTTCTCTAACAATTGGTATCAGAGCGTGTTGAGGAGTGGGTGCATGTGACAGAGTCACTGTAGGTGGAGTTTTTCCGAGATTTGGCAATTGGCGCGGTTTTGGGCGAAAGAGTCGCGCCAATATTAGGCAGTGAACAGATTGGTGCGGGTAATCGCAGAATAGCCGTGCCAATTAGTGCGGATCCAAGCATAATAGTCGCGCGAAAGCGCCAATATCCCGATTGGCACGGATTCGACGGGTATAGTCGCGCCAATCTTGGTACTCTAAGAAATTTTGCTCTGGCATGGATTATCTGTTGTTCAGGTAGCGCCAAGTCCCTTTCGGCGCACCAACCGAGGACCGTGTTCGTAAAACTGCAATTTTTGTTATTTTTTTGTGTAATCTGCAGTTTTGTACAGTAGAGAGATTGTTTTGATAACATAAAGGTAGTATAGTAGAGGCCGAAGGCATTTTTTGTTGAATATTAATTTGATTGATTAACAAATTGGAATTGGAGATTTGTTTTGGTTGATACAATATGGCAAAAACTCAAAGTGCTCATTTTGAGATCAATAAGTTCAATGGCAAAAACAACTTCGAGATATGGAAGGTAAAGATGTACGATTTTCTTGTGCAACAAGGCATGGCGAAGACGTTGATGGGAAAATCCAAACAGCCTTACAACATGACATATGATGAGTGGACCAAGATGGATGAAATAGCATTGAGTGTTATTCGACTGTGTTTGGAAAATGATGTTTTGTTTAACATCGTGTTGGAGAAAAGGATTGTTGGTTTGTGGACGAAGCTTGAGAAGCTGTACATGACAAAATCCTTAACCAATAGGATTCTCCTGAAGCGACAATAGCACAATTTGTGAATGAAGGGAGGTACATTGATTACTGATCATTTGAATTCTTTTAATACTCTCCTGGTGCAATTAGAAAGTATAGAAGTAAAATTTGAATCAGAAGATAAACCTATTACTTTATTGTGCTCGTTGCCTGAGTCATGGGATCATATTGTTACTTCTATAAGTCTTAGTTCATCAGAAACCCTTGAGTTTGATGATGTAGTTGTATTTTTGATCTGAAGAAACAAGGAGAAGGTCGAATTTTGAAACCTCTACATCAGAAGCAATGATGGGCAGAGGTCATTCTAAAGAAAGATGCTTCAGTAGGCAGAGCGACTCACGTTCAAAGTCGAAAGGGAAGAAGAGTAAGGTAAAGTGTTGGTTTTTTGGCAAATCAGGGCATTTGAAGAAGGACTGTTGGAAGCGACAACAAACTTCTAAAGAAGATTCTTCGACAGAGAAGAAAGAAGCAAACACGATAGATACAGGTTTGGCATCTGGTTCAGGTATGAGTGATGAAGTATTATCAGTTAATTTGTCAAATCATGATCAACATTGGCTGTTAGATTCTGCTGCATCAAACCACAAGTGCATTCATAGAGAATGTTTTAAGACGTATAAATCAATTAATGATGGAGTCGTGTACATGGGTAATGATGTCACATGTAACATTGTGGGAATAGGAAGCATTCAGCTGCAAATGTTTGATGGGACAACAAAGATTTTAACTGATGTAAGACATGTACCAGAATTAAGGAAAAATCTAATTTCACTAGGAGAACCTAACACAAATGGATATAAAACTGTTATTCAAGGTGGAGTAATCAAAATTTACAAAGGTATTTTACTAGTAATGAAAGCTAAGAAGGTAGGAAATCTATTTCAGTTAGAAGGAAGAACCGGGTCAGATCATGTGTCTACAGTGTCTGAACATGACAATAGTTCTATTCGTTTATGGCATCAAAGGTTGGGCCATACGAGTGAAAGAGGGTTAAGGATTTTGGCTGATTGTAAGTTACTTCCTAATCTAAAGCCTGGTAAGTTAGATTTCTGCAAACATTGTCTGTTTGGGAAACAAAGTAAGCAAAGGTTTAAAACAGGCAAACATGCTAGTAATGGAATTCTTGATTATATCCATTCAGATGTTTGGGGCCCATCCCCTGCAACCTCATATGGTGGCTCATCATATTTTGTATTGTTTATTGATGATTTCTCTATGAAAGTGTGGGTCTACATGTTGAAAAGGATGTCTGATGTTCCTATAGTTTTCAAACAGTTCAGAGCATTGGTAGAAAACATCACTGGTAGAACTATAAAATGTTTAAGAACTGACAATGGTGGTGAGTTTGCTTCCAAGGAGTTTGACAATTATTGCAAGGACACTGGGAACGAGAGACATAAGACCAGTGTTTATACTCCTCAGCAAAATGGAGTTGTTAAACGCATGAATAGGACTCTTTTAGAGAGAGTAAGGAGTATGCTGAGTAACGCAGATTTGCGGAAGGAACTGTAGACGGAAGCGGTGGCTACAACTTGTTATGTGATAAATCGATCACCATCAACGGTGATAGGATGAAAGATGCTAAACTCATATTTGGTTGTGATGCATACGCTCTAGTGCCTAAACATCAGCGAACTAAATTAGATCCAAAGTAAAAAAGGTATATCTTTGTTGGATATGGTGATGGAACAAAGGGATATAGATTGCGGGATCCTACTACCCACAAGATCATCATCAACAGAGATGTAAAGTTTAATGAATCCTCTCTTGTACAGTTATATGTAGATAATAAATTGAAATAGGATGATGTATCTGACTTTTAGTTTGAAACCACTTCCAATGATAGTCTGGATGAACATAGTTCAGATGCAAGTCATGAACAGGTTTCAGATTCAGATCATGAACAAGGTTCAGATGTAGATCATGAACATGTCTCAGATGTTGATCATGAAGAAGTTCCTACAGATGGTAATCAACCAATTGTGGAAGCACCAGAAACATCTTTAAGTAGGTCTACAAGAATGAAACGCCCTCCTAAAAGGTATGATGATTATGTTACTTCAGTTGCATTTAGTGCTAATGATGATGAACCTTTGTGCTATTAGGAAGCTGTAGAAGGTTCAAAAAGTGAAAAGTGGAAAGCAGCCATGAAGGACGAAATGATGGCCTTAGGTAAGAATGGCACATGGGATCTGGTTGAACTTTCGAAAGACAGGAAAACTATGGGATGTAAATGGGTTTTCAAATTGAAACGGGGTGTGAATGACACAGAGGACAGGTAGAAAGCGAGGCTGGTCGCAAAAGGGTTTTCTCAAAAAGCAGGCATTGAGTTTCATGAGATATTTTCACCAGTTGTTAAAATAGTTTCAATTAGAATTGTGTTAGCATTAGTCGCTTTGCTTGATTTAGAATTACAACAACTAGATGTTAAGACTGCCTTTTTACATGGAGATTTAGATGAGGAAATTTATATGGAACAACCAGAAAGGTTTGTTCAGCATCGCAACAAGAAATTTGTCTGCAGGCTCAAGAAATCATTGTATGGTATGAAGCAGTCGCCTTGGCAATGGTACAAGAAGTTTGATTCTTTCATGTTGAATCAAAAACATATAAGAAGTGAATATGATCATTGTGTTTACTTTAAGCAATTAAGTAATGGCATGTTCATTATCTTAGTGTTGTATGTTGATGATATGGTTTTAGCAAGCAAAAGCATAGAAGAGATCAACAGGTTAAAGGCTCAAATGGCAAGGACATCTGATATGAAAGATCTAGGAGCAGTAAGACAGATTTTAGGCATGGAAATTTTCAGAGACAGGAGCAATGGTAAGTTGTGGCTATCACAACAGAAGTATATTGAGAAAATACTCTTGAGGTTTGGTATGAACAATGTGAAGCCTATGTTAGTCCCTTTAGCTTCCCATTTTAAGCTTTCTTCTAGTTTATGTCCTAATACAGATGAAGAAAAGGAATATATGTCCCAAATTCCATATGCAAATGTAGTAGGTTGTTTGATGTATGCGATGGTTTGTACTCGACCAGATATTTCACATGCAGTTGGGGTTGTCAGTAGGTATATGGCAAATCCAGGTAAAGAACACTGGTCAACAATGAAATGGGTGCTTCGATATTTGAGAGGCACAAGTGATTATTGTATCACTTATAATAAGAGTAGTGAATTTGTTTGCGGATATGTTGATTCGGATTTTGCAGGTGATTGGGATAAGAGAGGGTCAATATCAGGGTATGTCTTTACTCTTGCAGGTGGAGCTATTAGCTAGATGTCAAAGCTACAGAACATTGTTGCTTTATCCACTAATGAAGCAGAATAAATAGCTGCTTCCCATGCTTGCAAAGAAGCGATTTGGTTGAAAGGTTTGTTTGGTGAGTTTGATAGGTTGTAGGACAACATCAAGTTATTTTGTGATAGTCAAAGTCCAATACATTTGGCTAAGAATCCGGCCTATGATAGTAAATCAAAGCATATACCAATCAAGTACCATTTTGTAAGACAGGTTATCACTGAAAGGGGAGTCTCTCTTGAAAAGGTGCATACAAAGGAGAAATGTGCAGACATGTTCATGAAACTAGTTTTATTAGAGAAGCTACGTTGGTGTTTGGCTTCTCTTGGCTTGCAGAAAAGATAAAACTAATAAAGAAACAGGGTATCAGGCTAATTGTTGTCAAGGTGGAGATTGTTGAGATTTTCGGTTTTAATAAATTGGGCAAAAATCTCATGTAGGTGACAACAATAGGATTTGTTGCTATATTAGCTCTATGTTGTTGGGAAAGAGTTAATGCATCCTATATTTGTTGTGAGAGAATTTATGGGTCAGTTTTATTTTCTTAGCTATAAAAATATGCCCGTACAGGATATTGAAAAAAATTGCATAGAGAGTGTGTGAAAAAATAAATTATTGTAATCTCCTATTTAATAATAAGATTGCCGATGCCTCTGTTTGGTGGACGTAGCCTAGATTGGTTGGGTGAATCACGTTAAATCATTGTGTCATTTGTGTATGTTTTTTATACTGTGTTTGTCTTTTATTTTCTGTTGCGCACTGTTTCCTTCACGCAAACGTCTTTAGATCATTTTGTTTTGTCTCTACATAAGAATACTAACTTATTTAATCTACCAATATGAAGAATTTTAGTATGCATACTTAATTTGGCACTTCTAATCAATTCTATTTAGATCTCGACCTTAACCCTTCCAAGAATAATTTCATTTTGGCGCTTTCCTATGGTAATAAGTTTTTTTTCAATAGAAATAATTATAAATTGTACAGATCTTCAATTTCCTGTACATATATGTATATTGATATAAACACTCTTAGAACGTTGATTTTACTTCCATTTACTTGGTAGACTGACCAGATCTTACTCCCACTTGCTTCAAAGTTTTTGAAGTTGCCACAAGTATTTCTTTTACACCTCTGTGTTAACCATTGTATTGGTTCCAATAGTGAGATCAATTTAACTTTACAAAATCTCCTTTGATAACATCGCCAAACTAATATATATAAAGGGAAATTATTATTTGTTGTAGAATATTATGTACATGAATGATATCATTCACTGAATTATTTAGCAAAATCACTCACACGAAAATAAACACACATAGTGCTTATCACTAAGACCAATCCCAATATTATTCACATAATGTATACCTTCCACATAATTATTTAATAGAAACGTTCACAAGATAAAAATCACACATTGTTTTTAGCGCTAAGATCTAATCTAATAATTTGCCAAAATTTATTCGCTTAGCAAAAATAACATGCACATATTTCCTATTTGGACTTGGTGTAGAATTTGTGCTTCCACATAATTATTTAATAGAAATATTCATAGGAAAACAATCACACACAATTTTTAGAGCTAATATCTATTACAATACTTTTCTAGAATTCATTCCATTCACAAAAATACCATACATAGATTTCCTAACCAGAGTATAAATTATATTTGGGAAGCACACTATCCACCCAAACGTGAACTGAACCACTAGTTCCCCCAAGCTAAGACTAGTTGTCAATGGGATCAACACTCTCTTGTGATTCTAGATAAGGTATTTTATGCCTTACGTCCCTAGAATCTGTGTCCTTAGCAGTGTCTTACCTTCTAGGGTCTGCCAACCCATTAGCCTAATATTTTCTCTCTTTTTTTCTTCTTTTGAAAAATGTATCTTCTCCTTTTACTTTAAAGCGCTCCTTTTTCTCCCATGGCTCTTTACTCACCCTTAATCGGTGTTTTTTTCTACACTGAGTGATTTTATAAATTTTCTCTCCAATCATATTAAATCTTATTAATCAACCCCTTGGGATTTTTAGGAGTGATTTAAGCGAATATTGTCTTGATATTATCCATCAATATTAGTTTCTCGATCGTGTCACTAATCTCTTTAACTCAACTATTTATTTCCCAAGTAATTTCCAATTTTCCTTTTCATCAATAAAATTCCTTTATTACATCATCATACATTATTTTTCATTTTAAGTTGAGTTTACCATGGCCTTCGAGCCATCACAAATAAAAATAGTTCATTATAGAATAAAATAATATATATATATATATATATATATATATATATATATATATATATAGATATATAGATATATATAGATATAGATAGATAGAGGGGTATTACATCTTCCCCTCTTTTTTAAATTAACATTTTCCTCCATGTTTATTTCTCATTTCCTTCATTCTTGAACCATGTTGGATACACTTCTTTCATTCTATCCTCCCACTTCCATGTAGCCTCCCCAGGTGTAAAGTGTGTCCAGTGTACTTTAGCCCAAGTGACAACTCGATTATGGAGAAAACTCTCTCTATGATCTAAGATGTGTAGTGGCTTTGGTGTGAAATCTCCAAGCGGTTCCACCTGTACCAAATTCTAATCAATAACGTGAGAATAATTGTAACCTAGGCGAGTAAGTGACTATAAAGGAAATAAGTTGGTGGTAAGTAAGGAAAGAGATGTATGGATAGGGGTGGAAAAGAGTGGTTAGTTATGTTTATTTAGATATCAAACCTTGTACCTTGTGGTTACTTTGAGATGAATGTTATTTAAAAGTTTACTACATGATGAAAGAGAGGAGAATGCATTCTTAAATTTGGTGTTGATTCGTGTGGACTATATTATACTTATTTTAAGAATAAATAATGAAATATTCAATCGTAGAAATATCTTTCCAATAAGTGAAACATGAAATACTAATGTTGTATGAAATATTAATGTTGTATTAAAATTGGAGCTATTTTTTTAGGGAAAAAAATGAACTAACCGAAATTCTCATGAACATACTTTGGGTTTTCCAGCTATGTAAGCTCATGAAGGAATTACCAATAAACGATTATCACCAAATAAATACTTTCGCACGGAAAGAACAAGGTTATACAATTATATTCCAATAGACTAAACTTCCGTCTAGTGCAGTCTTGGGGTTAATATATATGTAGATGAAAAAAAAACCATAAATTTAGTTATTTCATATGGGCTAATGTTCATATTGAATATCATGTACCGAGGCTTAAATATAAATTACCACAAGAAAAACATAGGTAAGAAAGTAAATTAGTTTAAAGGGTTGAGTTACCTAGTGTAAGATTGGGGTTAATATATATATAGATGAAAAAAAAAACATATATTTAGTTACTTCGTATGGGTTGATGTTTGTATTGAATATCATGTATCGAGGCTTAAATATAAATTACCACAAGAAAAACATATGTACGAAAGTAAAGTAGACGAAAGGGTTGAGTTACATGATAATATAGCCACGATGATATAGACCCTTTCCTAGTCAAAATGAATAGGACCAATGGGAGTAAGAAGGAAGGATATCCAACTTCACTATACTTAGAAGGATTACTTTACTATAGTTAACCTGTTAACCAACAATATTTTAACTAGGTGTTGAATAGTAACTATGAGGTCTATATCTCATACCAAAGGGTTGTGTATTATATTCAACTATTGTAATAATGAATAAAATTCAACTATTGTAATAATGAATACGTTACGGGTAAGGAATTCGTAGTTACTGGAAATCAAAATATCACCATAAAAAAAAAAAAAAGTAGAATACTCATATGTTAAATGAGAAATCTAGTCCTAAGTAAGTAGGAATAATGACTGAACTAAGTGTAGTCTAGATATTTTAATTAGAATAAAGAAACAAAAATAACATAGATAGAAAATATAAATGAGGAAGAAGTAAAGGTGTGGGCCTTGCATGATCTAGGATTCGCATAGCTTGCGAACAACGGGTAAGCGTCGATGTTGTAAGTCATACAAACAACTCAGAAGTAGAGAGTGTTATCCTACTATACTATGTCAATTCTAGAAAACAATAACAAGAACCACTACAGAAAATAAACTCATTCAGTGGAATAATGTCGAGTATGTAGTTACAACACATAGTGGTTGCAAAAGTAGTAAAATATTACTTATAAAAAAAATCATAATGTAAAATAACAAAATCAAGACAATTTTAGTTATATGGAAATAAATTTACTTTCGAGAATACAAGTTCAATGAAATTTTTGAATAACAAAATTGAGAACAAGATATGTACGCACGCATGCACGACAAAAATCATTACTATGAAAGGAGTTAATAAAAATTCATTATAAACATCTCAAAACTTTGATATGGATCCCATAAGACCAACTCTTGAAGAATTATAACTGTCATTGATAATATTTAGACTTTACACTAAACATATTATTATCTGTGAGGGTTCAATTGTTAGTATAAGACAACTTAGCGTCATTAATGGGCTATATATCACAGTTCTAAAGTAATGGTCATAAGTACAGAAAATTTATATGTAAAAAAAACTTGCCATAAGCCAAATACATCCGCAATGAGTGAAAACAAAATAAAATCATGACAAAAGTGTCATAAAATTTCATTAACCCCATTTCTAATCTAGAATGCATCTAAGTTTCCATAACCCTCTACAATGCTAACGGAACATAATGACCATAGATCTGCAAGTTATCGACTAAGGGTCAGGGATTTGACTCAATGGTCATGATTGCAACTAGAAACCCTAAGGAAAAGAAAGGATTCATACCTATTAAAGGGATATTGGAAGGATATTATAGGCTAGTAAAATCTATTTCACACATTTGGGGAAATAATTTATGCATGTTAATGGAGTGTGGTATTTACCAATATTAGAAAGGGTGAAAACCACCCCCTGCACTAAGTATGGATGCAACCCTTTATTAATGAAAGAAAACAAATAAGCCACACACAAAATGCATATATCAATAGGGTAAAATAAACATCAAAAAAAGAAACTAGGCAAATGGAAAAATTGTTGTTTCCCCAAATTGGTATTGAAGGAAAAAAGAAATCGAGTTCTAAGGCTCGGAAGTAATGAATATGTATAAATTTAGCTACAAAGTAAATTTTATCATTCTATGACGGTACAGTAAGTACCCTCCAACCAATACCTTCATGGGGCTGTGAATATGTGCCATGAATCCTACCAGAAAAGGGGTTAGTGGAAACAAATTAGAATTCAGTCTATAAATGGAAACACTTATCTGAGAGTGAGTAAGTTTTAAAAATAAAGAGGTACCTATGAGTTTACCTAAAGCGGTGTAGATGTATAAGAGGTCAGGTAAGTAACAATTCCATACGTAGTAAAATCATTTCACCAAAAAGTTAAGAGTATTTACTCAAGGAGTAAAAAGAACATGAACATTAACCCTAGCATGGTCAGATGTTTGGAAATTTCTAGAATTGGTTCACTAAGCACTATGCTGCTTTACCTAACCTATAATTTCATATAAACATAGGAGTGAAGATGTATGCATATGTCATTATAGTATGTACTAGATTCCAGGTGTCAAGAATCTCTACCATGCTTAACACGATGCTCTAAGTGAAAGACACCCTATTACAAAATGAAACCGTGATAGAGAATAGGCTTCACCCCAAGTTGAATGATAGACTTTTCAAAGTGGAATTTTAGCCATTTGATCACTTGAACATATCCAAACCATCCATATAAATAGTACATGGTGGGAACCTCACCATCACAAGGGTCATAATTATGTGGCAATAACTGATTTGGTACCGACCTTTCCATGACTCCTATAAAAATACAACAATTTCTTCAAAATTCGAGTTATTAGAGTTTATAAAGGAGTCATAATTCCTTGCGTTGCTTAAATATTGACCAAGCCAACGATGTCATATGGATGTATCGACCTAGGATCATACCAAGGGTCCTTAAGGTGCCAACACACAATTACCCAAATTTTATTTACACAATTTTACATGTCAAACGTTTGGTAGTATTATCACATAAATTAGAGAGAGGAAATTTAACACCATACAAAATCCTATTACCTAGTTCATGGTGATTATAATTTAATTATCATGAATGTAAAAATGCTAGGTAAAATCTTGGGTTATTTCTAGGACCAAATTATAATATATCCAGGTAACCTAGAGAGTATTCAAAGATGCAAGAACGAGGTCCAAAAGAGCTTATGTAATTCTCGAAAGCATGAAAGTAGATGCAGTAAGATAAATGTATACAATTTATGTTTGGTAAAATATAGTAAAGGTAACCCTATCCAAAACATTTTTTTATGAGTTTATGTTGTTGATCTAATATATGATGGATGAGTTGTAGTTAAAATACTAATGAATGTAAATGTATACAATTTATATTTGGTAAAATATGGTAAAGGTAACCCTATTCAAAACATTTTTTTATGAGTTCATGTTTTTGATCTAATATATGATGGAGGAGTTGTAGTTAAAATACTAATGAATGTATTATAGTCCTGGTACAAATCAAAGAAATGAATTTTGTGGAATCGTTAAAACCATGGAAATCTCCTTACAGAAAAATAGACTCATTACTGCAAAGAAAAACTGACAAAGACAATATTCTGAAGTCATATTATAATTAGTAAGTTTAGGCAACAAAAAATCAGTATGCAATTGGGGTATGTTACAAAACTCTACCAGGGGAGGATAATCCACCCACTTACTATGTTGTCATTCAATTTTCAATGTTGATGGTAAGTAGTATTGAACTCCTCTGGGGCACCTAAATTAGTGAAGAGAGCCTTCCAAAAAGTTTAGGTAAACTTTACGTCCCTATCATAGATTAACGTTTTGGGTATTCCATGTAATCTAAAGATCTCTCTCATAAAAATATCAGTAATTTGAAAATATTTATAAGTTTATTGCACAAGAATGAAAGGAGAAATTTTACTTAGTTTGTCTACCACCACCTTTATAGAGTCATTTTTCTTTTTCAACCTTCATAGACATGTAATAGAAAATATCATTAATATTTCCCATTTCCATTCAGGACTCGGCACTGGGTGGAGTAAACCTATTGAGTTTTGATATTCAACCTTTACTGGTTAGTACTCCAAGCATTACACCGAGTATCGGGCCACTTCTTTCTACATTCCAGGACAAAAGTAATATTTTATCATAGTTGTAATTAATTTTTGGTCACCGCAATGTGCAACATATGGATTTCTATGTTATTTGTCAAGAATAAATTACTTAAGAGTTTGTTGATGAGGAACATGGATTCGATTTTTATAAAAAAAAAAATTGTCATTGTTAATATCATATCACATTGTCCTTTAAGGATTAATTTATTCTTTATCATGTTCCCATCTAAAATGGTATTCAATATCTTTTAAGGTAGCATCTCTAATGTAATTAGAAAAAATAAATTTCAGTTCACTGTAAGTGATTTCATATATACAATTCAATATTATACTTAGAGCATCCACTACCCATTTCTCCTGATCTTTTAGGTACTTTATATCAAAGTCAAATTCACTGAGAAAAGAAGTCTGCCACACTTCTCAAGTGTTTAGATTTGGTTTCTTAAAAAAAACAATCAAGTTTTTATGTTTAGTCATTAAGATAAATTTCTTCCCCAATAAATAATGTCACCATACCTTGAGAGCATGGACTATTTTAGCTAAGTCTAGATGATAAGAAGAATAATCTTATTCATGTTCTTTCAAGCATAAGCATAGACAATAAACTCCATTTCCAGTTTTTTTGTCCTTAGAATACGTGTTGTGGTCAACAAGTGTTTTAGCTAGTCAAAACATTGTGGATATTTTGTTATCCATTTAAAATATTTTCCTCTCTTCTACAATGATGTTAGGGGTTATGCTACTTTAGAAAATCCTTCTTTGAAATGATGATAATAGACAGCTAACACAATATAGGATCAAATGTCTACAACCTGTTTGGGGATAAGCCATTCCATTATGGTTTCAATATTCTTAGTTTCTATTCCTATCCCATCTTGAGTGATATTATGTCCAAGTTATTGTACCCAATCTTTATAGAATTCACATTTACTATATTTGATATACAATTGACTCTCCCACGATGTTTAAATTCTATAGGGATGCTTCTAGTGTTCCTCCATATTCTTAGAATAAATCAGGATATCGTCAATAAAAATTGGCATAAATTTATCAAAATAGGAATGAAATATATTATTCATAGGACACATGAATGTGGTTGGGGCAATGAGCCCAAAAGGGAAAAAAAAAATTCATAATCTTTGTAGCGATTTTTTATTCTAGTCTTATAGGTATCCTCATCCCTTATCCTTATTTGATGGTACCAAGAATGCAAGTCAATTTTTGAAAATATAGTACAACCTTTGACTTGACCAAATAGGTCTTCAATCCTTAGTAGTGGATATTTATTTTTAACAGTCAAATTTATTAACTAATGGTAATCGATATAAAGTCTCAGAGGGCCATCCTACTTCTTAACAAAGAGGACAAGGGATCTAGAGGGTGACCCATTGGGACACATGCATTTTTTGTCCAATAATTCTTGTAATTGATTTTTTATTTCTATCAAATCTAGTATGCTCATCCTATAGGGTGCCTTGGACACTAGGGAAACTCTTGTAATTAATTCAATGGTGAAATATATATCTCGTTTAGGTGGTAGTCCAGGTATTTCTTCTTGAAATACATTATCAAAGTCTTGAACATTTGGCGGGTTTCCTAAGGCTGTTGTTTTCTCCGTAGAATCGGTATATCCCACATGAAGTGAATAGATTTTCAAGTCTTTCCTAATACAGTTCCCTATTTGTGAGGTTCTACTTGGTCTCAATCTCCAAGGCTTCTTAATTCCTTGAATTTCTTATCTAATACCATCCTCATTCAATAAATTGGTTGTCCTTTCCTTAAAGTTTACAAGAGAACAATGAGCTTCTAGCCAATCTATACCAATTAAGACATCATAGGACCCTAAAGGTAAAACATTTAAATTTTCTCTTATAGCTTGGTCAACCAATTGAACTAAATAGTTTTCTACTTTAGCCACTAGTCTCCCTTTTTCCTATGTGGCTAGTTCAACCAACCACATGCTCTTAAATTTGTTGACTTGTAAATGACATAATTCCACCATCCTAGGACTTATGTAACCTTAACTTGCTCCAAGGTCTATTAGAATATAAATAATGTGCTTGAAGATCTTACCTTCAATTTCAATCATGGTAGCTTGATATTCTTCTTGATGATATTATAGAGAAACATTGATTTTAGGTATACTTTTTTCCACTTCACCCATAGTTAAAGCCTACTAGATGTTTGTTATTTGCTCGAATATTCCACGATTGATACAATTCTTTATATCATGTGGTCCTTCACAACCCCAACACTGTAATGGTTTTTATTTGTTGGTTGGTTGGCTTCGAGTCTAGTTGATTGTTCTACAATTTTTTATTTATTCTGTGATCAAGGTTTTTACTTACCATTCTCCATGGATTTCCCTTGTTGATTTCTTTGGGAATTTGTAAAATTTACAGTTCCATTATTTTTTTCATTTTTTGCATTCTCCTGTCCTTTCTTAGCTTCCGAGATTAGATTATTATCTTTCTGCTACATTTGTTGATAAACGATTCATGCTTTCCTTACAACGTTATCCATAGTTTTAGGATTGTCAAGTTATAGTCATTCCTTCATGTGTGCTGGAAAACTATTTACAAATCCTTACACCTTGGCCTTTTCTTCCCGTATATAGGTAACATATTGTAATAAGGAGGTAAAATTTTCCATGAATTCATCCATAGTTAGTTGTCTAAGATGAAGATCATGGAACTCTTTGGCCTTGTCATCATAGAATCATTTAGTGAAATACTTTCCCTTAAATATTTCTGGAAAGTTTCCAAGGTGATTATCTATTTGTCAACTCCATGTAATGGCTTCACTTCTTTCCATCATAGGATTGTTTTTCTACGCAGTTGGTAAATTTCTAAGTGATCTTTCTAATTATCATCATATTCATAAATTTGAAGTACTCATTCATATTAACTAAACATGAATGTGCTGCATCTTATACCTCTCCATCAAAGCTTGCGGGTTTTATCTTTTTGAATTTTGCATGTAATTAAAATTTCCATCTCTTAGCAACTTTCCACATATTACTCCTAGAAACATTTATTGACTCTTACTCATTTGTCTCTCTATCACCCTATGATTCTTACATCTAACTCCTTTCAAGTATATTTTCCTCCCTCCTCTGGTGGGACCTTGCTCTCTTTCCATTATTAGGGCTTCGAATGAATTTTTTATGATTTTGTTTGTCAATTAAAATTTTCATTATCCATTCCTATTCATGCATTATACATTCATTATCTACCCTTAAATTTACAGTAGGAGGACAATTGTATTATAAGGCTCATCCCCTAATTCTATCCACATTTCTGAGTTGGGTCCCAAAAGGTATTGACTAGATCCTACAAAGGGTCTTGTTGGTGGGGTGAAGATGCACGAGTTCCCCTCCACATTTGTTTGCACTCTCTCTGAGCCATACAATATAATTTTATATTATCGTGTCCCATTATGCCATAGTGTAGAAACCTCGACTCTCATACCATCTGTAACCTACCCTAACAATTTACCATATATATAATATCTTTACCATGCTATATAAGTTGTAATTAATCTCATTATGTCTATATGTATGAGTTGATATGGATTGTATTAAAGGATTTATGATTTGATTTGTGTATCCATGTTATATGCAACATTGACTAAGTGATTATTGTCTCATACCTCGAGTTTAGCTTGATTTCATGACTTGAATGAAATTCGGGACTCCTTGGGTCAATCTGGTAGTGGCCATATGATGTATTGAGAGACATTAACTTTTGATCTATCTAGAACCTGGTCCCGTCACATGCCATTTAGCATTCTTAGCACTGTGGATTTGTAATAGATCTGTGACTCTCCAAGATGGGGTTCAGATTGACAGTGTAAATCAAAAGGGGTGGTTGCAGAGTCCCCAACATTGTATGTGGCTCATTTTCCTGATTTCCCTCTGTCATATTATAGCTCTGCAACTTGTAAACTCAGGTTTCATTTTTATGCGGACACCCTCATCTGTCCATGTTGACTCACTTAGTTATCTGTATCACATAAACCCTGAGGGCCGAAGGTTTGAAAATTACTCCTATTAACACTCATCCTACAGGATTGGTGAGAATGAAGGGATTTCTAGAATATTCGACACTATGTTTTTTTACATAAGTAAGTTCAAATTGCATCGTCTCCCATCTTAACATGCAATTAAGCTAAATTCTTCCATGCTTTCCTTGAAATAAATTTGTTTCATTTCTTGCTTCTTGCAGGTGCTAATGGAATCTCCTCATGACGACGGTAATTGCACAAGATGAGGGTATTTGAATAGGTAAATTTCATCATTGAAATTTTCCTGTTTCCTCCATTTGTCTTTTGTCATTCTGGTTTGGTCTTTTAATGTTGACATTCTCTCCTAGGGTTATTGTTGGAGCTCGTTGAAGATTAGTGAATTTCTCAAGTCAACCCTTTTATGGTTCTTTACTTACTGGTGAGTTTTATTTCTTTTAATGTAATGTCATGGTTCGCTATATTAATATTGTGTTTGCTTGCTTGGTCTCTTACAAGTAATTATTTTGTGTTTCCTTCATCATTTTGCTTACAAATGCACTTTTGTGTTCCCTAGATTATTCTTTGACAGTTTATTTCTATGTTGAATTTCTAGGTGTGGTCACATGCCCCTCAAGGGCTTTTCTAGATATTAAATGTTAAGAGAATTTTGTGCAGTGATGCTCAAGAGTGAGCTGGGGTTTTCAAAATCTTATTATTATTATTTAGGTACAATCTACCATTTAAATGAAATAAAAGTCGACAACCATACCCTTGTTACCCTATAGGAACTCTATCCACCATTATCATGATGGACCTTTCAATTATGAGTAATTTTGGTGTAGTTATTTATGAGTTTAGTCTCTAGGAAAGAGCCCTTGTCTGCAAATGTAATACTATGTTTCTCTTTTAATATTCATAATTGATTTTGGGCCACACACAACATTCCCAATTCTTGGGTTGTTCATTTACAAGTTTACTGCATTTTTTAGTTCTAGTATATCTGTATATATGTTCAATACCCCTACTACAATTGTTTGTAAAAATTTTTGTTTAGAATTTGTTTCAGTCAATAAAATGTTTTGGGCCTCACCCACATCGTCAACATTTCTTTCAATGGAATTGTTTCAAGGAATAAGTGTTTGGTAGACTTATGTATATTGGATTCTTTTATATAATTTCCTATGTTCCATAATTACAAATCTATGAATTGTTGCTATCTTAAATTATAATAGTTTTGGTTTAATAGCTCATTTTTAGTTGCCTTATAAAAGATTAGCAAACTATTTTCATTGTAAGATCTTCATTTGAATAATATTGCTCAGATTTCTTTCCTGTTTAAATCTATGAGTTGGTTCCACATTGCATTCAAATTTTCTAAAAATTGTAGTTTTCCTTCTTTATTTTTGGTCAATATATTTGGATGTAATTACTATAGTTCATAGTTTTCTTAATTCTGAGTAGTTCTCAACTGTTTCTAGGTTGCTTGTAACCTGGTGTGGCCTAGAAACTAACCAAGGCCTCCTAAGGGGATGTTATTCTAGCCTCGTGGTCACTGTTATTATTGTTCTCTTCGAGATTCTTTATTGGTGACTATTACTATTGTTCTCTCTTTGAGATTCTTTATTGGTGACTATTCTTATTGTTCTCTCTTTGAGATTATTTACATGATATCTCTATTACATTACAAAATTGACACTTTACATATAAATA
>APFE030557236.1:0-22851 GCA_000404065.3 Pinus taeda | reverse complement strand
GGTGTTGCAGCAACAGGATTTGGTGTTGCAGCAACAGAGAGTTGGTGTTGCAGCAATGCTCATCGTGGTGTTGCAGCAACGCAATTTTTGATGTCAAGTCACTCGGTGTAACGACAACACATTTTTGACGCTAAGTCACTTTAAGACAATTGACGCTTTGGTGTTACAACAACTAAAAATAGTTGGCGTCAAAATCACTTATAAACTTACAGTGAGACAATTGACACTTGGTGTAACAGCAACTAAAACTAGTGGTGTCAAATCACTAATAGACTTACAGAGTAAAATCAAAGTGTTTTTGACACTTGGTGTAACAGCAACAGAAAATCAGCAAAACAGTAAATTTGTATTCATGAACAGTAAACAAAAAACTCAGACAGTAAACTTAGCTGTTACAAGAGGAACACTTCAGTTCTAGAAATAGATTTTCTCTATCTCAGGAAATCGTACATTCAGCACTGTTGTGCATTTACAGAAGAGACACACTCTTGTTCTTCTAATTTTCTCTTAGAAACAGAACTGGTGTTCTAAAATTTCTTACACTCAGACATAAAACATAATTGTTGTTCTTTTTCTGCTTACACCTTCTTGCACTTAAAAACAGAACTACTGTGCATTACATTTATAGGAAAATAAATATCTGAGTTAAACAATAAACTAGGCAAAATATCTGCTGATATTTATCTGCGTATTTATTTCAGAAGAGGCGGTGATGACTTTCTCACTGGAAAACAAGTCGGTTGCAGGGGAATTAATTTCTGCACATTTAATGCTCATTTAAAGTGCAAAAATATCAGAAGACTTTTGCTGCTTCTGGATAATCTGCAATAACTGCTGAAGATCAGATCTTTGTTCAGCATTTATGTGATGCAGTTGGAATTAAATTCCAACACATTATTCATCGGTATGTTAAAACAATCAATGTGTTGTTGGACGAGGAACTGAACCCTCAAATAGCAGATTTCGGCTTAGTAAGACATTTTCCTGATAACGAAACTCACATCATCACAAGAGTTGTCGGATTTCAATGAAACCATTACTCTGTTAATGCAGTGTTGGGAATTTTTCTAGTAAAATTCCAAAACAAATTAACTGAACAGAGAGACAATGCTCTTTTATTTCCAGGATCTTAACACATGGAAGCAAAAAAAAAAATCTCCAAGGGACAGAGTTTCAATAACACACATAAAAATTTCTATTCATTAATAAACTGAGTGTTACATATTTCTTCCTCTCTCTCACTACTTTTACAAAAACATCTTCCTCACACAGGGATTCTCCAACTGCTGTTACAAAAAAAACATCTTCCTCACACAGAGGGATTCACTAGAGATTATGCTGAAGAGCATCTTCCTCTTAACCAGAGGGATTCACTAGTTTATGCTGAAAAGCATATTCCTCTTGACAGAGTGATTCATCAAAGACAACAGATATTCCTCTTAACATAAAGATTCACCAAAGACTGTGCTAAAAAGCATCTTCCTCTTTAACAAAGGGATTTACCAAGAGCTTCCACAAAAACAAGATTACTCTGCCTCCATTTAAAAGGATTTACACTGCTGTGTGTAAATTTTTTTTATTTACATTTATTACTGTAAATAAAAAAATTCTTACATAGATTTAGTGTTGTAAAAAAGAAATTCATCATAAGCTCATGCGTATTACAAAAAAAACCTCCACCACAAAAGCAAAGGATTACATGCTCTCTTCTTGGTTTTGTTTCGCACTGCTCTGCATAAAATTTTCTTGGCACTACTCTGCATTGCCCATTTGCTTTTAACACTAAAATTTTCTTGGCACTACTGTGCATTGCCCATTTGCTTTTAACACCAAAACTTCAAGTTGCTTGCTTCCCTTATGTTTCATATGTCATTTCACATTACACACACTCTACTGTGTATTTCATTTTACTGCATTCTCAAACACTCGGCATTTTTTTTTGCTCTGCACACTGCTGCATGCTTTTCTTCCTTTTGTTTTCAAAATGGACAATAAACAAAGACTTCACGCTGCTGCGAGTTTTCACATTTCAAGAAAACCTTACACTCTGTTGCGTCTAATGCATTACATATATAATGAACAGCCCTTGCCTTTTTTGTTGTTGTGTGAATATTCTCTCAGGCTGCCCCAACTTACATTATACTTCATATGCCATAACAAAAGACATTCCATTTTAAAAAAAAATGACTACCCAAAAAAGATTACCATATTACATGTCATGTAAAAAACAAATAAACTTAAGAACTTTACCAATAACTCTACGACCATAATAAATTAATTTACTACTTCGACATGGTGAGGAATTAATTAAGTCAGGTTTACATACGGTTTTACCAGACATACGGAGGTCAAACAAAAATTCCACTCCATGCAATCTCCATGCCCTACAGACTTGTACACAGCTTTCACTTTGATCAATGGTGGGCAGCCACGCTTTTAATCCAACGGTTCAGAACAATATCGGACGGGCCTTTTCTACCAGATTTTACATCCCGATGAAAAGCGGTTTTTGGAAATTACAATGGAAACGTATCAGATTTTTATTGCATCAGGGGCGATTGAAGGAATACCACTCCTTCCGTAAAAGCGGTCCGATGGAGTCTGGGTGGTTTTCCGTTGAATTAATGCGCAGTTGAAATTAATATTTCAACGCTCCCCTTTAATTTCAACTGTTAGGCTTTCAGTCATACCCAAACACTTCTTCAAAAACTCACAACTTTTCTGCCTATTCATATCAGCTTTCCTTTCATCGCTTTCACTGCTGTGCTCAGGTGCTCCAATCATGTAATATCCTCTTTCTCTCTGCCTGAGGCAAGATTCCAATCTTTGCATCTCCAAGCTATCGTGCAACCTTTTCTTCTCTGTTTTTATGGCAGATTTAATTTCAGATCTTTTCCTTATAAGAAGATCTTCATCAAAGAATGACTGTTAATCTAGTTCAGCTATAATGATCAAGAATTACAAGCTCTCCCTAAGTGTATGCATTATCTTCTTTCGGCAAAGTTTTCTAAGAAAAACTTAGATGGCTCAGGAGCTCAAGGGACTTTCGGCCTGTATTTCCTTCCTTCTCCATACTTGTGTAACTTTCCTCTTTTGCATGGTTCTAGCCTGTGTAAGAGCCCATGTTAAGTTACAATCACGTGCCATATCCCCAATGTTATGACACTTGAAACATTCTACATTGTTCACGAATAAGATTTAATGATTTCTTCCTGTAAAATTGTTTCTTGAAAGTTGTCGGAGACCATCACATCTATCTCTATGAAATGCTCTACAGCCTTTTGCCATATGACCAAAGTTTGAACAAGAATAACAATAACCAAAAAATGAACTTTGGTATCTCATACATGGTGGTTTCCTTTATGTACTTCTGAAGCCTTTTTGCCTTGAGATCCTTTGATGATTACCATTCCCTCTTGCCTCTTTGACATCATCTACATTTCTTTTTGGAATAGGATTTCTTCTATTGTAGCCTTGATTTTTCTCCTTCCCTTTGCTGGAACTAGGAGCATCACAATTTCTTTCTAGCTTCTTCACATCTCTCTTGTTTAAAGCATTTTCGTTCTTGTTTGAGGGTTCACCTGCATACCCGAGTCCTGATTTATCAGATGGACATCTGTGATAGCTGAGCATGTCATCCAAGGCTTGAGAGCTCTTCATAATTTTGTTCATCCCTTCAACCTTTTTTCTGAGGAGGACAATCTCTTCTTCCAATCTTTCACACTCATTATTCTTCTTTGTAAGTTGTTCCTCAGTTTCTTCCTTGCTATGAGTAGCTTCAGTTGCTACTATTTTAAGGGAGATGATATCTAACTTCATTTTGAAGATTTCTTCATTCTTTGCTTGACTGCTCTCCATTTTCTTCTCAGCTTCTTGTGCCTGTTTCCTGGCTTCTTGTAATTGAGACTTAAGGGAGGAGACCTCTACCTTGTACTGTCCAATCTCTTCTACAAGTTTGTTCACTCTCTTGTGCCTTTGTTCAAGTTGACTTGACAAGGTATCTTCCTGCTTCGTTGCTTTATCCAATTGATTTGTCATGGATGTGACTTCTTCATAATGCTTTCTTTTCCTTTGATCAAGTTCCTTCTTAAGCTTGACGAGCTCTTCATCCCTTTCTTGTACTTGAAGCTTGATGAGGTCAACCTTCTCATTTTCTACTTCTATGATGGGTTCAGAATTTCCTTCTTGACTGATGGTCATGGTCAGTGTTCCCTTGCATGAAGGTCATGAAGTTTGTCCCATATATCCTTTGCTGATGAATATTTTCCTAGATTCTTCTTTACAGAATCAGGTAGCCCATTCAAGATTGTCTTTGCTGCTTTTGCATTGTACTTCTTGGATTCTTTATCCATCCTGCTATCATCAATCACTGATTCCCAAATCTCAATCCCTTCAGACTATAAGAAAGTCCTCATTTTTACTTCCCATATATCAAAGTTCCCATTGAACTTTGGAGCCTCAAATAGAATGTTTTCAAATTGATTGTCTTCTATTTTAGTAGTAGAGGGAGACACATCCTTAGGAGGATTTGAGACTCTCTTCCTTGACCTCGCCATTTTTGCACTTTTCAAAACACTTGACTGTGTATTTAAAAATCATTGATTGTCTTCAACAGCTACACAAAAAAAATTAATCTGAGAAATACCTGGATCCTTTCTTGACTGTGTCTTCACTCTACTGGAGAAGTTGCTGCAGCAAAAGGAACCTTCCTTCAGCTTCTTTGACACCTTCAAAGAGCCTCGACAAGCTTTGATACCACTGTTGGGAATTTTTTTGGTAAAATTTCAAAAAAAAATTAACTGAACACAGAGACAATGCTCTGTTTATCTCCAGGATCTTAACACAGGGAAGCAAAAAAAAAATGTCCAGAGAACAGAGTTTCAACAACACACATAAAAATTTCTATTCATTAATAAACTGCCTGTCACATATTTCTTCCTCTCTCTCAGAGGGATTTCACCAGCACTGCTTTTACAAAACATCTTCCTCACACAGAGGGATTCACCAGAGATTATGCTGAAGAGCATCTTCCTCTTAACTAGATGGATTCACCAGTCTATGCTGAAAAGCATCTTCCTCTTGACAGAGGGATTCACCAAAGATAACAGATCTTCCTCTTAATAGAGGGATTAATCGAAGGCTGTGCTGAAAAACATCTTCCTCTTTAACAGAGGGATTCACCAAGAGCTTCCACAAAAACAAGATTACTCTGCCTCCATTTAAAAGGATTTACACTGCTGTGTGTAATTTTTTTTTATTTACATTTATTACTGTAAATAAAAAAAATTCTTACATAGATTTACTGCTATAAAAAAAAATTCATCATACGCTCATGCCTATTACAAAAAAAACCTCCACCACAAAAGCAAAGGATTACATGCTCTGTTTTTTGTTTTGTTTCGCATTGCTGTGCATAAAATTTTCTTGGCACTACTGTGCATTGCCCGTTTACTTTTAACACCAAAACTTCACGCTACTTGCTTCCCTTATGTTTCATATGCCATTTCACATTACACACTCTCATGTGTGTTTCATTTCACTGCATTCTCAAACACTGGGCATTTTGTTTTTGCTCTGCACACTGCTGCATGCTTTTCTTCCTTTTATTTTCAAAATGGACAAAAAACAAAAACTTCACACTGCTTTGAGTTTTCACATTTCAACAAAACCTTACACTCTGCTGCGTCTAATGCATTACATATATAATGAACATCCCTCGCCATTTTTCCTGTTGTGTGAATATTCTCCCACGCTACCCCAACTTACATTATACTTCATATGCCATAACAAAAGGCATTCCATTTTTTTTTTAAAATGGCTACCCAAAAAATATTACCATATTACATGCCATGTAAAAAACAAATAAACTTAAGAACTTTACCAATAACTCTACGACCATAATAAATTCATTTACTACTTCGGCATGGTGAGGAATTAATTAAGTCGGGTTTACATACGGTTTTAGCATAGACATATGGAGGTCAAACAAAAATTTCACTCCACGCAATCTCCATCCCTTGCATACCTATACCGAGCTTTGACTTTGATCAACAGTGGGCAGCCACACTTTTAATCCAATAGTTCAGAACAATATCGAACGGGCCTTTTCTACTAGACTTCACATCCCGATGAAAAGTGGTTTTTGGAAAAGTACAATGGACATGTATCAGATTTTTATTGCATCCGGGGCAATTGAAGGAATACCACTCTACCACTCCTTCCGTAAAAGCGGTCCGATGGAGTCTGAGTGGTTTTCCGCTGAATTAATGCGCAGTTGAAATTAATATTTCAACATGCAAATGTTTTACTCTGTTCATTTTACTTCAATTAATGCAATCATTATTCTGTTAATGCAGAGGTTTTACTCTGTCAATGCATATTGTAATTGTATTTATACCCTTTTTTTCGTTAGAAAATGGGGTTTTGCATTCTTGGTCATGCATTTTTATGATTTGGGGATTTACAATCTTGGTTGCACATATGCTTCCTTTTCAAATAACTTATCAATTCACATTTCTAAAATTTTGCCTTAATTTATGATATTCAAGAAAAGGTGAGGTTTTGCTTTTCTTATGATCTGGGGATGGATTGACAATCTTGGTTGCAACTATGCTTCCTTTTCAAATAACTTATCATTTCCTATTTCTAAATTTTTGCATCAATTTAAGATATTTGACATTGTACCCTGTATATGCAGCGGTTATATGCCACCAAAGTATGCTATGTTGGGGCAAGTATCTGTAAAAAATGATGCTTATAGTTTTGCGTTCTTTGTCCTGGAAATTATCACAGGAAGAACGAGCACTAATTACAATTTTCCACCTGAAATGCAGATTCTTTTGGGATGGGTAAGATACAATTTCCCTTTTATTCCCAAGTGAGCATAGCCAATTTCCCTTAATTAAGTTAAGATCATGCTATTCAGTTCACGTACAAACCTATCAGGGATACCCATGACGATATTGAGGATCTGTTGTCCACTGTGTATATATCTTATCAGAATGATGAAGCCTCTATGATTATGCAGGTATGGAAGTCATATGAAGTAGGAAACATTATGGGGATAATTGATGGAGCAATTATTGAAACGTGCGATGAAAAGCAAGCGGTGAGATGCATTCAGGTTGGTCTTTTGTGTATACAAGCCGAATCGTCACTTCGTCCACCAATGTCGACAGTTACTTCGATGCTGTCACTTGATTCCATTACGGAGATCCCAGATCCCACAAAGCCTGCATTTATGAGTTCTCAAGATTCCCCAATTGCCTCACTCCCGCGTCTGCGTCTGCTTCCGCATCTAAGGCCACTGATTCCATTACTGAATTGGTGCCCAGGTAATGGTAAATATGCAGTGATTTAAGAGACAGATTTCAGTAATGTTGTGAGAGTATATTCAACCATGGCAGACATAGCACTACCTTATTATATTAGGTTCAACTATGGAATATAATGATGAATTTATTTTTAAATGGACGATAGGGAATGTGAGTAATTTGATGGATTTAATTTTGGTAAAATTGATGGGTTGTCATTTCTGTGGTGCGGTGTGGTTTGGTTTTTGAGGTTCAGAATTCTGACATTCCAGAGTTTTTATAATGTGTTGTCTAAGTTTCCAGTTTAGTGTAAACAAAATGAAAATTATTTTATTATATAATGAAAGTGCAAAAATAAAATTTTAAATTATAAAATATCTTTAATGAAGAATTATTTTATTATATATTATTATTTATTTTGTCTGATATAATGAATTATTTTATTATAATATTTGTTTTATTATTTGTTCTGATATTTTTATAGTATTTTTTAGTTAGTTGTATTTTGAAAAGGGGAAAGGGAAAAGAAGTATTGCCAAAAAAGAAATGTTTAAATGATTTTATGTTAAGATATCATCATCTTTTATTATTTTTTATGAAAGTGGAAAAAATTAAGATTTTAATGTTTGTTTATTTTATTTTTTTATATGGGAATTTTGTTAATTTGGGTTTGAAAGTCATTTTAAAATTTTAAATGTTTATATATTTTTGTGTATAATTGTTAATTTATATAAAAAAATATTATTAATTTGCGTTTTCAGTTGTTATTTTTGTTGGTATTTTTAACAAACACTTTCTTGTCTTTTTCTTCTCATTTTACATAGTGTTGTTGTTGTGTTTTATTTGGTGTATGGTTGTCATATGCCTCGGTAACCTCACATGTAAAAGTAGGGAGTTAGAATTTTTTTATACAAATTACCCACAAGTAATTATCCAATTCACAACTCCACATTCCTCATTAACCATTAGATATAATGTTGAGTGCATGAAGTAAACTGCAATATAAGACAGTAAGTTGCATAACCATTTGCATAACCATTAACCACCACTGTGGTAGTGTAATAACATAAACTCTCTCATGAACCTTTCGTCCATTTTATGATTTTCCTTAACCATATTAAATAATCACGTACTTGGACATTATGGATGGGATCTATGAAAACATAGCAAGGAGGAGTATGAGAATCCATAAGAGATGGATACCTATCTCCTTCAGATGATGGGCTCCGTTGTTATGGAGTAATGGTAAATGCTTCTTCCTCTTATTTCATGCTATACAATGATGGAAACTACAGCTTGACCTGGGGTTATTCGAGTATGGGAAGTATTGCTTCTTGGATGCTGATACATGTAGAATGTGAATGTTGCTGCTCTGGGGCCATATCAATCTCCTCAAGTGCTTCATGCTTGGAAAGTATATCTTCTACATTTAGACTACTGCTGTTAGAAAGGTCCAAATGCTCAAATAGAAAACTCTCTTCTCCTTCATATCCATCCAACTTACCACCAACATGAATAGGAGGATAACCAAGTTTTGAAGTTGCCAACAATGGATTCTCCTCTTGAATGAGAGATTAATTAGGAAATGAGACTTATTCTCCTTCTTGAGCAAAGCACTAATCCTCCTCCTCCTCACATTTCAAGTGAAAGACATGCTTATATGAGCACTGGAAATTGCTTTCATTAGAAGTCTTCATATGAGATTTATGACTTTATTGGTCTCTCCCTTCTTGGTCCCAATCATTCATCCCAATATGTTGAGAATGATAAACTTATTGGTGTCGATCTCATTCACTCAAACCAAGGGAAGGGTGAGGAAAGTCATATCAAATAAAGAAACATCATCATCAAGGATTCAACATCACCCAACTCACACAAAAGGCAATCACACCATTGAACACCAATATACCCTGGAAACCCCGTAGGGTGAAAACCAGCAAATGTTTAATCTTATTTTTAAACGCTCATGAGGGATTTCACCCCTCACTCAATGGCTTATAAGGGATTCCATCCCTTAACCATTTTTATAAAATCATAACAATGAATTATCATTAAGTTGGCACATAACTAGCGAAAAATTAATACAGTTTCCATGTAATCTTTTACTTACATACCACCACATACAACATTCCTTGTGGCATGATTGTTCTGGCAATGTATGATCCTACAAATCAAACTCATCTGCATGGACCATTAGTCCTTTTTCTGCCACAAGGTTAAACATCACTTTCCTTTGGCACCATCTGCCATCGTTTCTTGTCAATGTAGTTATCAACAAGCTTGGCAACAATATTAGATACCATATTAATCAATCAATAAGAAACCTCTAAAAGAGATCTTTTAACCTCTACTCATATGCATGAGCAAGCATTTAATACTATATAGCTAGTACATATACTCAAGTAAATATTGTTTGACCTCCACAATGTTTATTTACACTAATGCATAATTCTCTTTCAGAGAGCTAACTCTTTATTTCTACTAACATGTGTAACATAATCGTTATATCTTCATACATGCAATAAACTGCTATTTCTATGCTTAAGCACATATGTTGTTTTCACATAGTTATTTTTTGAGAACTCAACATAGTCTATCTAACATACAAAGAACATAACTCCATATCACAATGACTATTCTTTGTGCATACTGTTAAACACACACGAACAACGAGAACAATAGGAAAGATAAATCATGCAGTAAAATTTTTATTAACAATTGATATACATTTATAGTACAATATGTGACTCTTGGGTTTCACATCCCAAGGTCTTTTGGACTACTTTGTCCATTCGGCTTCCAAACTAACCCATTGAGGATTAGGTGTCCAACATTCCCCCCCCCCTTAATCTGAAGGGCTATGTATGAGTCCAAGAAGAGAGTTGTAATACAAAATGTGTAAATATGCATGGCAGCACTAGGCTGAATGTGCCATCTGAAATTTTGGTATAAAGGGCAGTGGTTTAAGGATGACCACCAACACTGGAATGCTTCGTGCAGTTGCTGGAACTCTTCCAAAATTGGCAAGAAGCTGAAGTCTTCTTCTAGAGGAAGTGCTCCTATTGTTTTTGAAGAGGGAAACCTTCAACCATGAAAGGGAGGTCTCACCCCGCATAAAAGGGAGAACTTCAACCTGAAAAGGGAAGTCTCAACCTGTGATGGTTTAAGGACGACCAACAACTCTGGAATGCTTAATGCAATTCCTGGAACTCTTCCAAAACCAGCAAGAAGCTAGAGGCTTCTGCTAGAAGAAGTGTTCTCAATTTTGTTCCTGGAATTCTTCCAAAGCTCGCAAGAAGCTGAAGTCTTCTGCTATAGGAAGTCTCCCAGATTGCCAACTGAAGGCATGTTCACGGGCATATTTGTCTCTGGCTACAACTCTGAAACTAGTGTGGCAGGTTGTGGCTCAGGCTCGCTTGATGTGACTTTGAAGCTTGTAGATGACCATCATTTCCCCCCTGTCAGATACAAGGTGAGATGATGGAGAAAACTCAACTGCAAGATTGTTCAATATTCTGGAACAAGTTCTGACATGTGTTTGGAATATCTACTTGGCTGTTGATGCCCATTGCCAAGAAACGATCTATCCAAGATGAATTTTTGTTCTTGCACGACGTTTGTTTCTGAAGCATCTGTGTGAAGAATGACTAGTTTGATGACAATGCTTACATGGATGAAGATCAAAACAGTGATCTTTTAGATGCCCAACTCGGTCACAGTGTTGGAATTTCACAATCTGTTGTTGTTGTTGTTGCTGTGGAAGGGAGGCAGAGTCTGGAACAGCTAGAGGTGAACTGTCATGAGGAGCAGGTTAACTATCATGAATGAATCCAGCACTCTGAAACTGAATGAGCTTTGAGTAGTCTGGAATATGAAACGACAAGTCCTTGTCATATCCAAGACCAGTTCTGTGTCTGTTGTGGACAAGATGTTCTCAAGGTCTGATGATGGGCTTGGGAAGTGCAGACTGAGTTTCTACATCTGCATGTACAACTGCTGCTTTATTTGGCAGTGGATTTGAACGAACTTGAACAATATTGTCTTGTTGTTTATGGGAGTCTGTTTCATTGTTCTGAACAAAAACAGGTTCAGAATGATGACTCCTCTGTTATAATTCTTCTGTTATAGCTTTGTCTCAAGCTACAAAAACTCAATATTCTCCTGTGCATTTTGTAGACATATTTTAATATTGAATAAATAGGTTTTGTTTATCTTAACCATCTCATCAACAGTGAAATGAATTAGGATATTTAATAACTTTAATGCATCTTCAAGTCTGGCCATTATCTCAATAGATAAACCCTGATATGCAAATGATTTTTGCCACAATGTTCTCCAAGGTGGGTGATTTTCGTAAGCTTATTCACTGTACATTGTTTTTAATGCTTCCACATGTAGTAGCAGTCTTCAAACAAACTTATATTATCCAATAGCAAATTAAATGCAACGACCATTAAGTGATAGCTACTGCATAATGGACTTTTCTCATTTAAAAAACTTAACTAAACAACGAACAGATTGGAAGATAGAACCTGATAATTAAATGTCAGTGAACATAAATTAGTAGATATGCGGTTATCAGTCCCCAAAATGGCACCTCAACCTTTGTTTATGATATGCGCTGCACAGGAAATGGAAGAATAGATTCCCTCTTCACCACAATCCTTGTATCATGATCAAACCACACTCATTCAACTTCTGACAGTCCCTTTAATGCAGCTACAACAATAACAGAAGGTGGAAACACGCAAAGAATACTTTAATCCATGAAGAGGGATGAACCTTCAAGGTTTCAAACTATATAACAGTCCACCATAGAGAGCGTATGTAGAAGAACTAAAGAATATAAGAGCCAACAATATTTTTCATTTATTAGATATGCAATAAAGCTGACCCTTGCTATCACTATCTTCACCACTATTTTGCTTCTCCTTAATGTTGGGCATACTCTTGCAAACAAAAGGAGTTTGAGCTCACCGATTTCTCTTTAACGGTCACTGTAGCTTCGAAACTTTGTCTCATCAAAATCTACAATCTTCTTTTTAGCTCGACAAATGATGAAGAAATGGTTCAGAATATTGAAATTCTTTCTGAATTTGTTGTAAACAGTGGGCCCGAATTTGAAAATATGGCTCGAGCTAAGCAAGTAGGTAATCCAAAGTTTTCATTTTTATTTGATGGAGCACCCAGCAGTGATGCGGCAATTGGATATTAGTATTTTCAGTGGATGAAAAAAGGTGGCAACTGCAAATAACTACAAGTGAGCAGGTGCAAAATCAGGGTCAATCTATACAACCATCAGAGACACCTATGTATAGCCAACAATCAATATTCATGCAACTGGAGTATGCAAAACTTCTGATATCAAGCGAGAGAGCAGTTACCAATACAAAACACAAAACACAGCGCCTCAACGCATATACAAAACACAGCGCTTCAACGCATATACAAACGCTAATATAACGACCCCTTCAACGCATTCAACGCATTCAAATGGGCGCCATGTCTGTCATCAAAAAGGATTCAAAAGACAGGATGACAATTAATTCTTGAATTTCACTGATTGCTCCCCTCGCTCGAAAAACAATGCTGCTTAAATCAATTATTTCTTGAATGCAACTGATGGGTTCTCATCCTAGCATTTCCCATCCCCTCGCTCGAAGGCTGAGAACAATGCTCTGTTATAGAGAAAAGGGAATCACAGATGGCAGTCCTGAAAGACTGTATTTTCTTGATAGGGACCACCAACTATTCCTGAAGAATGTCGCTGCCAAATACCAATGCAACGGTTGCGAAGAGCCCGGCTATGGCTTCAGATACAATTGCGGTAAAGATGAATGTAATTACTTCAACCTCCACGAGTCCTGCGCAACAGCTCTCGCTATGGTTAATTCACCTCCTGGTATTGACCAACATCCAGTTCAGTTACATCGAGATGATTTACGAAGCAACCCAGTTGCTGGAACATTATATGACTGCGAACTTTGTGGCGAGAAAATAGCTGGACCTCTGTGCTATCATTCTCGTTGCCGTAATTGTGACACATATTTTCATATATATTGTGTGTATCTCCCTCGCAGGATGCAACATCCTTCCCATGCACACCATGTGCTTCAACTGTGTCGCACTACAACAATCGATCGGTTTAGTGATTGCAAAGATTTTCATAGTCGTTGGAGAATGCCATCAAATGGCATATTGGATGAATCTCACATAATGGATCATCGACAGGAGTGGATGACGTACCACTACCCAGTTGGTGACTTCAATTTACATATTCACTGCGCCAAATTACCAGTTCAATGGACCATTCAATATAGCTCTAATATATGCCAAGAGCGCTTCAAGCATCGACAAAACTAGCATTCACTCCAATGTTCAATCCTGCGTTCAATACAACATTCAATCCAGCGTTCAATGGAATGGTGTCATACCATGTCAGGAGTTAGAAGTCAGAGAATATTGGAGTCTGAGCGTATTCAAATGAGCAGGGCGCAGAAATCATAAATAGAATATGTCAGGGTAGTTCAACGCACAACATTAATATTCAACAGCCATTCAATAATGATACCAACTGTTATGGGACAACATTAATATGATATGGACAGATGTGCAGTGCTGGCAGAGGCAGTTTATCTCAGGTCTAAGGGGAATAAGGCAGAGTAAGAGGTCAGGTAACGCAGAACTAACATATATATAGAGACCACAAAACAAGTGGCTGGAATTGGAGCACAACCAGTAATCGCCTGCTCTGATACCATGTTAAACACACATGGACAACGAGAACAATGTAAATGATAAATCATGTGGGTTCTTTTCTTATTAACAAGAGATATACATTTATAGTACATTGTTGTGACCATTGGGATTCACATCCCAGGGTCTCTTGGACTCCTTTTGTCCATTCGTCTTCCACACTAACCCATTGAGGATTAGGTGTCCAACACATACCATAGCTTATCATATTAGCCCTTCTTTAATGTATGCAATACATATTCCCTTCACTAGAATACTACCATCATTTCATACAACAAACCACATACTTCTTTCTTAAAGGAAGTCATCATAACCTCATTTATCTATCTTCCTATATGAGGGTTTCTCATGCTTCCTTTCCAAGAAATTAATTAGATATTTGTCTTTATCAAGATACAATAACAAGGTTAGCTTACCCTTTATGCATCAAAACTAAGAAATCGACACAACTCATCTAACAAGACAAAATTTTCAAGAGATTATTATTTTCAAGAAAGTTAACATAATCACTTTCTCTACGTACACACAAAATCATACTTCCACAATCACAATAGCTACCCTTATGTGCATGCAACATGTGTTTTTCCTAACACAATTACTTTTACTTCAATGCACATAAATCTTTCCATGAAACAAGTATGGATTCTTGGTATGATATGAACACTATTCATTTGTCTTTCAAAAATAGGAAACTCTATTTTTGTTTCAAGAGATCTTCTCATAAAAGCCATCATCTTCATACATGAGGTATGCACACGTTCCTAAAAAGAAAACTATAGAAATACATATCTATGACCCTAGAAGCGCATCATTAGCTAATTCTATCATACATGTAATGCATAATTATTTCACATGAACTTAGAAATTAGCTAGTATCACAATGATATTAGCGTATATCCTTTCACCAAGAAAATGTATTAAATATTCAGTCTTTTTCTGCATTCACTAACATATTTTCTTTACCAGGAAAACATACAAAATAATCATTCTTTTACTGCATGCATTAACATATTTTCTTACCAAGAAAACATATAGAATAATCATTCTTTTACTGCATGCATGGACATATTTTCTTACAAAGAAAATGTATAAAATAATCATTCTTTTACTACACACATTAACATATTTTCTTACCAAGAAAACATATAAAATAATCATTCTTTTACTGCATGCACTAAAATTCTCTCTACTAAGAAAACATATAAAATATTAGATCTTTTTGAGAAAGTGAGCATGTTACTTATCTTTTCATGGCAACCTCCTTACCTCCATCACCTATCACAACTATGTCTTAAAAAACCTTTGAACATCATATGCCTGATTTGTTCTGTAACAACAGCCACAAACAGGAAACAACTTGTAATAAAAAAAAGGATAGCCAAACAAGGGTTCAGGTAACAACAGTAACATTAACGCATTTGGGGAATAACAACTCTCCCCTCGACGGTTCTTTCTACAACTGTTGCGGCCTAGATCAGCGTTTTTCAAGAGCCATCCTCTCACTAACCAAAACATATCTCCAACAATCATCAAGCTGGCGGTTGTTCTTCGCATCAATGTATTCATTTGTAGAAAACCCACATATTTGGCCTGCAAATCTAACATTACAACTTGAGGCATCGAATCATTCGATGAACCCAATACTGCTCTCTCCCTCCAAAAGCTTATCGTAAACGTTTCTTCCCAATAGGTTAACCGGTTACTTATCTCTCTTTGAAGTGCAACACTACCACTTCGACTATATTCATTTCTACAAGCCTAGAAGATTTAGCCTCGAGTGATAGATTTACAGGTTAATTGTTCTAGGACTAATGGCTTTAGGGACCAAATAGTAACAACTAACTAACAATATACATGAGCTTAAATTTTGTGGAAGAACAGACACTTAACGATGCCTTACAAGCTACGGCCTCGAAGGAAGAAATGTTCATTGACCCAAAGAGATGTTCCCCATGCGAGTCTTCTTCCCTCATTCAGTTTCAAGCATATGAAGAATCAGTTAATAATTGATTTGTAACTATTTCTCAATTGTTTAATTTACACTGAGTTATTTAGGGATGTTACATACTCCCCCCTTAACAGGAACACCATCCTCGATGTTCATCTTTCGTTGGAACTTTATATTTTACTCATGGTATTACCATCTAAACCAAACAAAATTTGATCCTTCCTCTTTTAGAATCAAAGATTTCATTCCAAGAAATGACAACAAACTAAATAGTAATGATATAATCATAAGAAATATCAATAGTCATAAGTATCAATAGTCATAAGCATTCATAATTGCAAAAATATGCAAGTTCCAATTGCCACCACTTGGCCCTTATTCAAATTCAAAAACCAAACTCTATATCAAGTTACCATTACTTACCATCTACTCTTCGAAAATCATGAGCACTTTCATGTAAGCATTTTAATAGTTGTTGAACACCCCATCAACCCTCCATGGTAATTAATCCTGTAATATGTGACAAACAAATTCAATCATATTAGTCATAATATTGTGAGTTAAAGGAAATATTTTTAACTATCAATCAATTGTGCAATGTTAGATAATTTTTAAATCACAGTACTTTTACAAGTACTTAAGAGCTCATCACTGCTCCACATGCACACTGAATTAACTCTCACTAAAGACATCCACAGATTACTTCTAAAAGTAGAAAAGGAGCACCTAGCTCTCTAATCATCAAACAGTCAATCACTGCATCAAGTGAAAATTGCCTTATCCCCTACTAAGACGTTCAAAGGATTAATAATACAATAAAGGAATTAAAATTTCCAATAACTCCTTATTGAGCACTAAGCTCATTTCCTGTTAAATGTGCATGACATTTTTACACATCTATATATGGAATTCATTTTTAACATAACATATAGCTAATTAGTTAATTTCTTTAGCTATGAGAACCACAATAGCCTAAAGAATTCCCAACCCATGGGAACTAGTTTCCACAACCAGATCGAGTCATTTTCATATCCGGATAGTTTCTTTGATAGAGACCTTACCAGGTCTAACATGGAATTCCACTGGCCAACCAGCTCAAGAATTCCAATGACCACATAAAATCTTTTCCCTTATTGAGATAATTTATCTCTAGGGAGAAAAATTCGGGCAGACAAGTACCATCAACCCCTCCGGGCAGGTAACTTCCATCAACCCAAGGCATTCGAGCCTTTCACAATTTAAGTAGACAAGTACCATCAACCCCTTCAGGCAAGTAACTGCCATCAACCCAAGGCATTCTAGCCTTTCACAACTATCTGCAACTATCTCGCATGTTAAATTTCTCTTTTATCACTCTTTCCCAAAGTAATCTACATAATGAACCATATAATCATTATCATTAATAAAACAAACATGCATGTATACCATGCATCTACACTTAACCCTCAACATGGGTCCACAACGTCTAGATTGTTAGGAAACACAACTCACATACATATTGTATGCATCTTGATTTCCAATAACACAATCATGCATATCATATAACATTGTTCTTTCTCATTTATGATTGCAATTCTCATTGCAACATTTTACGTGGAAAGTTTTATTGTTGCCATTAAGCTACCACTACTTAATCCCATTAGCAACATTGGTTATACATATGCATCCTTTAACAAGTATTCACTTCCCTAATCTTTTTAGTTTGCGGCACAATACTATCATGCATAAAAGTATATGCAAATATTCATTACAGTGTAAATGCCTATGATAGTTGAGGTAACAATCTAAACATTTCCAATTTCCCACAACGTATTGCCATCAACAGACCAATACAGGAAACAACTACCACAATCACTTGTTTACGAATTGTGATAAGCTTAAATCAAATTCAATTCATGCACATAAGTGCTATTAGTTAGTCATACAACACTAACCAATCACAACGACCAATCATCTTAATGGAACCATGGAAAAACTTATTCAAAAATTAGTTATGACAATCAAGTCTCGCTACTTGACTCATTGCATATTTTCAATATCTAAAGGGGTTCTTCTAATGTCCTTCTAAAACAATTTGTCATCCTATTCAAGGATGTTCCCCCTAATTTATATTCATGCATTGGTTCATTAAGTTTCGTTCATTGTAATTTCAATCTTGTTCAATAATTGCATTATTGTTATTGCCATATGTGCAAATCAAAAGTTGGTAGTTGATTGTCACTTTCCTCAATGAGTGTTCAATATTGTTCATAAGTGTGACAAAAGTTTTATTGTCTTTTATCCTCATCAGGAATCCAATCTCATGAACATAGTTATGCGGCAACTTTATTACTTACTACTCAAAGAAGTTTAAACACAAATCACACTTATCATGCCAAAAGTAGTGTACTACGTAAATCAATATGTGAATGGTTAAACTCATACCTAACTTAATACCCACTAATAGCATACCTCAATTTCCTTTCCGCTTACCAATTCCCAAAAGCGCCAGTGCTGCAACCTTTAGCTTTGATACCACTTGTCACATATCCCGGTAACCTCTCATGTAAAAGTAGGGAGTTAGAATTTTTTTGTACAAATTACCCACAAGTAATTATCCAATTCACAACTCCACATTCCTCATTAAGCATTAGATATAATGTTCATTAGTGCATGAAGTAAATTGCAATATAAGACAGTAATTTGCATAACCATTTGCATAACCATTAACCACAACTGTGGTGGTGTAATAACATAAATTGTCTCATGAACCTTTCATCCATTTTATGATTTTCCTTAACCATATTAAATAATCACGTACTAGAACATTATGATTATCATATCAAATAAAGAAACATCATCATCAAGGATTCAACATCACCCAACTGACACAAAAGGCAATTACACCATTAAACACCAATATACCCTAGAAACCCCGTAGGGTGAAAACCAACAAACGTTTAATCTTATTATTAAATGCTCATGAGGGATTTCACCCCTCATTCAATGGCTTATAAGGGATTCCATCCCTTAGCCATTGTTAAAATCATTAAAATGAATTATCATTCAGTTGTCACATAACTAGCTAAAAGCCAATACATTTTCCATGTAACCTTTTACTTACATACCGCCACATACAACATTCCTTGTGGCATGATTGTTCTAGCAATGTACGATCCTGCAACTCAAACTCATATGCATGGACAATTAATCCTTTTTCTGCCACAAGGTTAAACATCACTTTCCTTTCGCACCCTCCGCCATCGTTTCGTGTAAATGTAGTTGTGAGCAAGCTTGGCAACAAGATTATATACCATATTAATCAATCAATAAGCAACCTCTAAAAGAAATCCTTTAACCTCTACTCATATGCATGAGCAAGCATTACATACTATATAGCTAGTACATATACTCAAGTAAATATTGTTTCACCTCCACAATGTTTACTTACACTAATGCAAAATTCTCTTTAAGAGATCTAACTCTTTAGTTCTACTAACATGTGTAACATAATCGTTATATCTTCATACATGTAATAAACTGTTATTTCTATGCTTAAGCACATATGTTCTTTTCACATAGTTATTTTTCGAGAACTCAACATAGTCTCTCTAACATACAAAGAACATAAATCCATATCACAATGACTATTCTTTGTGCATACCATAGCTTATCATATTAGCCCTTCTTTAATGTATGCAATACATATTCCCTTCACTAGAATACTACCATCATTTCATACAACAAACCACATACTTCTTTCTTAAAGGATGTCATCATAACCTCATTTCTCTATCTTCCTATATGAGGGTTCTCATGCTTCCTTTCCAAGAAATTAATTATATATCCATCTTTATCAAGACACAATAACAAGGTTAGATTACCCTTTATGCATCAAAATCAAGAAATCAACACAACTCATCTAACAAGACAAACTTTTCAAGAGATTATTCTTTTCAAGAAAGTTAACATAATAACTTTCTCTACGTACACACAAAATCATACAAAATCACACTTCCACAATCACAATAGCTACCCTTATGTGCATGCAACATGTGTTTTTCCTAACACAATTACTTCTACTTCAATGCACATAAATCTTTCCATGAAACAAGTATGGATTCTTGGTATGATATGAACACTATTCATATGTCTTTCAAAAATAGGAAAATCTATTTTTGTTTAAAGAGATCTTCTCATAAAATCCATCATCTTCATATGTGAAGTATGTACACGTTCCTAAAAAGAAAATTATAGAAATAAATATCTATGAACCTAGAAGCGCATCATTAGCTAATTCTATCATGCATGTAATGCATAATTATTTCACATGAACTTATAAATTAGCTAGTATCACAATGCCATTAGCGACTCTCTTTTCACCAAGAAAACGTATTAAATATTCAGTCTTTTTCTGCATTCACTAACATATTTTCTTTACCAAGAAAACATACAAAATAATCATTCTTTTACTGCACGCATTAACATATTTTCTTAGCAAGAAAACATATACAATAGTCATTCTTTTACTGCATGCATGGACATATTTTCTTACCAAAAAAATGTATAAAATAATCATTCTTTTACTACATGCATTAACATATTTTCTTACCAAGAAAACATATAAAATAATCATTCTTTTACTGCATGCACTAAAATTCTTTCTCTACCAAGAAAACATATAAAATATTAAATCTTTTTGTTCAAGAAAGTGAGCAAGTTACTTATCATTTCATGGCAGCCTCCTTACCTCCATCACCTGTCAGAACTATGTCTTGAAAAGCGTTTGAACATCATATGCCTGATTTGTTCTATAACACCAGCCACAAATTGGAAACAAGTTGTAATAAAAAAAAGGATAGCCCAACAAGGGTTCAGGTAGCAACAGTAACACTAACGCATTTTTGGAATAACAACTCTCCCCTTGATGGTTCTTTCTCCAACTGTTGCGGCCTAGATCAGCGTTTTTCAAGAGCCATCCTCTCACTAACCAAAACATATCTCTAGCAATCATCAAGCCAGCGGTTCTTCGCATCAATTTATTCATTTGCAGAAAAACCCCGTATTTGGCCTGCAAATCTAACATTACAACTTGAGGCATCGAATCATTCGATGAACCCAACACTACTCTCTACCTCCAGAAGCTTATCGTAAAACGTTGCTTCCCAACAGGTTAACTGGTTACTTATCTCTCTTCGAAGTGCAACACTACCACTTAAACTATATTCATTTCTACAAGCCTGGAAGATTCGGTCTCAAGTGATCGATTTACAGGTTAATTGTTCTTGGACTAATGGCTTTAGGGACCAAATAGCAACAACTAACTAACAATATACATGACCTTAAAGTTTGTGGAATAACAGACACTTATTGATGCTTTACAAGCTACAGCCTTGAAGGAAGAAATGTTCATTGACCCAAACAGATGTTCCCCGCATGAGTCTTCTTCCCTCATTCAGTTTGAAGCATATCAAGAATCAGTTAGTAACTGATTCATAACTATTTCTCAACTGTTTAATTTATGCTGAGTTACTTAGGGATGTTACAATGGTCTTTTTGTTTTTTCTCAATAATTTCATACTTTTGGTAAGTGCAATAATGAATGTTCATAAATATTCCATGACACTCAATAAGTTGAAGTGGGAAATTTCAAATTCATTTAACGTCTTCCAAATTCATTTAATGTCCCACTACATTCTCATTGAGCATGGGAAAGCTTGCCAATTTTCATTTGCAAGATATCTAAAAATGTTATGTATAAACCAAGGCCTCTCTGTATTTCTAAATTTGGTTAACATTATACCAAGTGACCCTTGTGGTTATGTTTCTTCCACCTTAAATGTTCACCTTTGTCTTCTTTATTCTCAATTTGGTTGTCCTTTTACGAAGTGATCCTTGTAGTTTTGCTTCCTTCACCTTGTCTTCCTCTAGTGTAAGGATGAAAATTCACAAAAATTCCATGTCACTAATATCATGGAAGTAGGAAACAACAAATTCATTCAAGGTGGAAGTAGGAAACAACAAATTCATTCAAGGTCTCTTCACTTCTCATGATAATGTGATAATAGCACATGAGACAAATGAGCCTAGTGCTTGATAATGTGATGATAGGTGTTTTGTTGCGCATGAAAAAATAGCATACACTTCAATGCCCATTGAAGTCAAGCTTTTCAATCTAATACGAGACTGGGATTGGATAATGTGACAATAAAATGAGCCAAATGAGCATAAGATTTGATAATGTGATGATAACATTTGTGATATTCATGTAAAGCCTAATATCAAAGTTTACAACGTCCTTTAATCTCCATTAAGGTGAAGTATTTAGACATATTGGGGTGTCATTTTCAAATGAAGTGACCCACATGTATCCTTTTGATTGTAGATTTTAGTTAATTGAGGTTCAATTGCCAAGTTTATTAGTTGAATCACATATTGGGTGTTTCGAGGTTCAATGGCCAAGTTTAACAATTCAATATACTTTTATATTATATTTAATTTATTTTCAATGTTTTGTATTGTCATCATTGATCTATAAACTATCATGGATATCTTATTGGACAATTCATCACAATAAATCTTCTAAAATATATTAGAAAAATCAAAATCTAAAACATGAGGATTTATTTCTCCTTAGATTCTTGGATCTGTTAATTATTGTTTTTTGCGTATGTATGTAAATGATAATTATGAAGAAAATAGAGAACAATGAAATAAGACTCATGAACCAAAAATTAACACAAGATATAACCTGAAAAACCATTTTAGGAGGAAACCCAACTGGAAGGTGAGGTTTCTCTGCTCTTTTTCTTTACATGGAAAATAGATGCAAGTACAGAGAGAGAGACTTGTGGT